>CAUYSK010124571.1:0-12244 GCA_963575035.1 Avahi laniger | reverse complement strand
GGCGCTCGGTGCCCATCCCTGAGACAGTGGGAGGCGGCGTGGGAACCGTTAGCTTTGAAGAACGCAGAGTCCCTCCTCAGGCTGGCGTTCCCCGTGCTCTGGAGCGGGGTCCGGGAGACCGTGCGGCTGCTCGGGTCGCTTTCCTTGTGCCCCCGCTGGCCGGGGAGGAACCTTGCAGTCGGCTGGAGATGGCACGCGACGGGAACCGCTGGGTCTCGCCTCTGGGCCGCCCGGACTAGTCCCTAACAGATTCTTCTTTCCCTCACAGATTCAGGTATTCTCTGAGCCCACCACGTTGTCCTCGGGTTAGTAAGCTCCAGTCACAAGCCCTGTGATGTTGCCAGTGAGGTTTTACTAGCTGTCTCACAGGTATTTTTCGGACTTCCCAGGCAGAGATGAAGGAAAACATTACTTTTTTTTTTTTCTGCAGAACTTACGTTGTACGGCATTGTATTTAGCAACTTTCTGTGTAGTTCTCAAAATAAGTACATTCCCAATTGTTAGTTGTCTTTATTAATATACATCTTAGAGCACTGAATTTATTAGAGTTCCTTATCAGATAATCATGGGGCACTCGAGTGTTTTTCTGTTGCTTGTTCCTTTGAACTTGGCTCTGTGACCATTTATTCCAGACTGAGTAGAAAGACTGTAACTTCCCAATCTATTTTATTAATTTATTCTGTGTCCCCCAGGCATCAGGCATAATAGATGTTTAATGAATTTCTCAGAATGTTTTTTTTAAATATCTCATTACCGCTATCGTTGTCAATTCTGTTAAATTAATCTAACATTTATGTCATGTATACTGTTTTCCAAGTTCTATGCAAATATTAACTCATTTGATCTCATAAGAACTCTCTGAGATGTGTGGTTTTACTAGTATCGTTTCACTTAGGAGCAAATTAAGGGGCAGGGAATTTAAATAACTTACCTAAAATTACACATGTATTATCTGGTGGAAGCAGGATTTGAACCTTGGCAGTTAAGCTCCAAAATCTGACCTTTTGTCCAGACCTTTTGTCCTAATGTTGATCAGAAACTTATGGATGTTGTGGTAAATTGCTTTGCTTCCATTTGAAATGTTGTTGATTTGAAAAGATAGATGCACAATGAGTTTACTTCCTGGGAAAATTTATTATATTGTTTTCTGGGTTTCAGTTAAATTCAAGTAAGATAAAAATAATAGGGAAGAAAGGATTTGGACTAGATGATTTGAGGTCTGGTGTCAGCTTGCACCAATGTTGTAACATTGTTACATCTTTCCAATCACATTTGATTTTGTATTGTGTATGTGATATTTTGCTCTACATACATAGAAGTGTGCACTAAACCACATCTATACCAGATTAAAGACAACTTTTTTATGTACTCTATTCTAGAAGGAATCTTTCTAGAATCATAGAATACTCTTGCTACTGTCATTGGGGTAAGTTTTAAATGATTCCTTTTTAAATATTGGCTTCAATAATAAAACTGCATAATTAGTCATTTTCCTTAACATAATTTAAATTTGATATTTCTACTAAGAGGGCAACCATCTGTTTAGTAAATGATTACTTTGCAAAGGATACAGTTGACAGCTGTTAGAGAGTTAGATACAACATCTTGAAAATTAATAAGTAAAGCAAAAAATTCAGCTTTACAAAATTGTATCCCTTTCTCTCTCAATTTAACTGACTGTAACATTGGTTATGGAAATAAGTTATTTGTTAATGATAGAGAAAAAACAATCCACAATTTTAAATTTCTTGATATTTCTCTTTTTTCTTTATACCATTATTTCTGTTTCTTACATTAGCTTACTGCTCTTCTGGTTCAAGGAAGATTTATATATCTATATCTATAGATATATATTTTCTTCTTTTTTTTTTTTTTGAGACAGAGTCTTGCTGTGTTGCCCAGGCTAGAGTGTTGTGGTGTTAGCCTACCTCACAGAAACCTCAAATTCCTGGGCTCAAGGGATCCTCCTTGCCTCAGCCTTCTGAGTAGCTGGGACTACAGGTGTACACCACTGTGCCTGGCTAATTTTTCCTATTTTTTTACTAGAGATAGGCTCTCACTCTTGCTTAGGCTGGTCTCAAACTCCTGAGCTCAAGCAATCCTCCTGCCTCGGCCTCCCAAAGTGCTAGGATTACAGATGTGAGCCACCCTGCCAGGCTGGAAATTATATTTTAAAAGTACAGTTTGGTGAATAGCTTTTGATTAGTTAACATTCACAGTCATTTGTTTGTAATTACATACAAGTTGTTTTTCATTATTAGAAAAGAATTCTCTATAGGAATCTGTTGTTTATGTAGCATTTACAAGGCCATGTTTCAAGAATTGTTTTTTTACATTCTAGAGGGAGCAGAAATTTCATTAACTGTTCAGTTATTTATGAATGCTTAGAGCTCTCGTGGGACAATTTCTGTCCTTTGCCACCAGTGACTTTGCTGCACCTCAGACAAGTACAAAGGTGGAACTATATCTTATTTCCCTAGGAAAACAGATGGAATAAGAAAGGAGTCATACAGAGAAAAGACTTTGAGACCCTTCCGTGTAATATTGTTGTTAACCTGAGAACATGTAGCACGATGTAGCAGGGAAAACTGTACCAGTGGTAGCTACTTTGGAAATAATTATTATTTCATTTTCTAGTACTTCATAAAAACATTTTCACATGTCATTATTTTATCTGATCCCTATAACAAACCCACATAAGCAAGACAGTGATATGAGACCCATTTCACAATGAGTAAATCGAAAGTTCAAAGAAGTGAAATAACTTGGCCAAGGTCACTCAAATGGTAAGTGACAGACACTACATTATATGCCATCACTGTGTGAGATAAATGCAATCTCAATCCTCATTAAGATTAGATTTTAAAATCCTCATTTTGCAAATGGGAAAACTAAAGCTTATGAACAAAGAACTTTGGCCTTCTTACTAGGGACACTTCTTCACTCAGGAGTGAGGAAAATGGGGTGGAAATGAGTAAATTTTTATTCATATTTATTTTGTAGTTTTTGCTCACATTGCCAATTTTATTTCCAAGTCTTTTTAAAGTAAAGCACTCTCAAACATAATGTATGTTAGAAATACCTGTTTTTTCTTCATAATCACCAGTGCAAATAAACTATAATTGATAATTCTTAGAAAATATGATCAGATAATTTTGGTTTTATATTGTATTTTACACCAAATAAATGCAAGTGAGAATTTATTTAACCATCCTAGGATTGTGATTATTTTGAATAACAAGTAATCCATGTAATCTAATAATTCATTATTGTACAGTACATTCTAAACCAAAAGATACCACATATTACATACAGACAGAGGGCAGAGTATTATTTTCAAATGAGGAAGTAATTTTATAGCTAATAAATTACAAATATAATTATTTGAAATCATTCTAACACAGTACAAAGTTTTGTTGGGCATAATTCTAATCTCTTTGTTCAAGGATGTCTTTTTTATCTGAGGTTCAATATTCAATTTTTGGGATATTTCTTTATAGATAAAGAAACTTTGGTTAAGTAATCAAAATTAACAAAAATGAACTAGTGTTAGAGTATAATTATGGCTTATCTCTTTTGCAGAAGGACTGGAGTACAAACTGAAAGTGTTAAGGAATAAAAGAAAAAACATGGTGGGGGAGAATAAAACCAACAACTTTTTTTTTCCTTAATATGCATTATTCTTTCTCAGAACAGTTTACATTTGTTTTGGATTTTCTAAGTAGTGTGTTTATCAAAACTACATATGGCTAAATCTCTGCTATTTCAGTGTTTGGCTATGCACTTTTTGGCACGTACCTATAAAACAAAGATTAACACCCAAATTTACAAAACATTTACTGCTTTATGAAATCAAACATGGTGCAAGAACTTTCATGAAATCTCAGCTTTTGTAATTGAAACTTATCTTTGACCAAGCTGAAAAGAGGAGAATCTGGCCCACTAAATTAAAATTATATTCATATTATTAATAGTGACAAACCACAGTGGTATTAATGAGGTAGAACGAGCTTGAGCTTCTTGTCAGGACAATCTGGGTTCACATTCTGGTTTGGCCACTATCTGTGACCCTCCACGTAAATTATTAATTTCCCTTGGCCTTAGTTTCCCAAAGGCTGAAGTTACATGGGTTAAATTAAATGATCTATAGAAAGCACCTAGGATAATAACTTTTGTTATATAATAGACACTCAGTAAGAATACCTCTGCCCCCACCCCTCAATAACATTATATATATTCTTACATTTATGTTTCAGCAACGATCATTCAACAAACAAATTTAATGAGTTCCTACTATATGCAAAGCCTTATGGGAGGTAAAGAACAAAATCTCTTTCCTGCTCTCAAGAAGTTTTTGTGCAAGGTGAGATGAATATGTAAGTAAGTAATTGTATAAAATAAAATAGATTAAATTTTTACTATAGTATAAATGTAAATAATTACTGAGGAAACATAATGGAAAGTTGCTGTTAAATCATAGATGATTTAGCATTGGACTTTGATGTTTAACAGGTGGGGAAGAGCATTGAGAACTAAGAACAGCTTGAGCAGAGGGTTGCATGGCAATTATCTCTAGATTATACCAGACTAGATATTATGGAAGGATGTAGAATGTAAGCTATATGTGGAGGAATTTTGATTTTGTCTTTACTATATCTATTATATCCAGAATTATGCCTATCATATAGTAAGTGCTCAATCAATATTTGTCGAAAGAGTGAATAAATGAGTGAATGGTAGGTTCGCATCAGATTGTACTCATTTGGGGAAAACTTAAATGCCATCTAAGAAACAGGCTTTGTTTACTGTGCAATAGAAAACCATCGATATTGAAAGAGAGAAGTAATATCATCCCACATTTTATTAATAAGCTCACTTTGATAGCAATGTGATCAATATATTGGGTAAACAATAGATTGGCAACAAGATGACTGCTGTAGTAGAAGAATGACATGAAGTCATACTACTGTATATTAGCAGTGGAAGAGAAAAGAAAGGATGCGGTTTTAGACATTTGAATGTTAAGATCTATAGGATCTGATAAATGTTACAGCTCTTTAGCATAATAGAAGTGATAAAAACCCAATTCAAACTAGCTTAAGAAAAAATAAGTAGAACTTATTAGATCATAGAATTAGAAAGTTTAGATTCAGTATGGTTTTAGGCTTAGATGCAAGAATTCAAGGCTATCTATCTCTACCTATTAACCCCTATTCTGTTTATATATTTGGCTGTATTCTGCCAAACAGATGCTATCCACATGACAGAATTACATCCTCCCAGCTTAACAACTTAAAGAATAATGTCTTCTCTTTCCCAACATCCATATATTATATAAATATAAGTTGAGTATCCTTTCTTTGAAATGCTTGGGACCAAAAGTGCTTTGGAGTTAGTATTTTTTTGGACTTTGGAATATTTGCATATACATAATGAGATATCTTGGGGATGGAACCCAAGTCTAAACATGAAATGCATTCATGTTTCATATCCACGTTTATACATATAGCCTTTTTACAATATTTTTACTGATTGTGTGCATGACACTACGTTTTGACTGCATTTTGAATGTGACCCATCACTTGAGGTCAGGTGTGGAATTTTTCACTTGTGATATTATGTTGGTACTCAGAAAGTTTTGGATTTTGTAGCATTTCAGATATTTGGATGAGCGACACTCTATGTGTAGATTATACGCATTGGTTCTTCATGGGCTGAGTGACTATTCCTGTAGGAGACAGGGCACCATGGCTGACATGGAATGAGAGAAGTTCAGTTTTCTAGAAGAAACTGTCATGTAGAGTAGACAAAAACAACAGATGCTCAATACAGTGAAAATTAGAAAGACTTAAAGCTCTCAATCAATTTCTATCCTGGGTGACTGGATAACAGAGATCAGAAATGAGGGAGAAACATCTTGTTCTTAAATTAGTGAAAGTTTTGTGACTCAATTCATACTGAGTTTAAGTTGGTAGTGGGACATTTACATGAGGATGATGAACAGCAGCCAAATGTAAAGTTAGATCAATACAGGAATTGTGACTTCAGTATAAAGATGTGAGTCAAAGCCATAGCTCTGAATGAAATGGAAAATGTGAAGGAAAAAAAAGCAGCTAAGAATAGGTAGTTATAAAACAGAGACGAAAAGAAAGTTGGAAAAGGAGTCTCATGTAGTAGCAGCTTGCAGTGGTCAGACAGATTCAAAGAGAACCAGGAAATGCAGTCATAAAGGTCAAGAAGAAAAGGAGTATCAGTTTGATTGACTGCATGCTAGAAATTGACTCTAACTACTATAAGTAAAACAAATTTATTGGAAGAATACGCAGGAAGGATGCTTGTGGAAGAAAAGGAAATTTAAAGAACCTGGCAGGCTTGGCACACTAAAGACTCAGGAACCAAATAGCTCCAAAGAGTCGAAATAACAGTTGTTGCTTGACATTTTCCCCTGATGTACCCAATGGAATGGAAAACAAAACAAAACAAAACAAAACAATAGAATGGAAAAAAAAAAAAAAAAAACCTGGTTTCTCACCAAACAACACTGACCAGGTGTTCAGGTGCTTTATGGAGGTGGGCCAGTGGCCTATGGCTCCTTTGGGCCTCATGCCTGAAAGCTGGCCATGATTGTAGATGTTATTGATCAGAATAGGGCTTCTGTTGATGGACTTTGCATTCAGGTAAGGAGACAGGCCATACCTTTCAAATGCATGCAGCTCACTGACTTTATCTTCAAGTTCCCACACAGTGCCCAGCAGAAGTATGTCCAACAAGACTGGCAAAAGGCAGATATTAATATTAAATATAAAATGGGAAGCCAAAGATGGGTGGAGAAGATTGCAGCCAGAGAAAGAAAAGCCAAAATGACAGATTTTGATCATTTTGAAGTCATGAAGGCAAAGAAAATGAGGAACAAAATAATTAAGAATGAAGATAAGAAGTTTTGAAAAGCAGCTCTCTTGAAAGCTTCTCCCAGAAAAGCACCTGCTGCTATGGGTGCTGCTAAAGTTTTGGCAAAAAAAAAAAAAAAAAAAATGACCACTGTGGGCAAAAAGATTCTAACCTACAAAGTTCCTGCCCAGAAGGCCATGGGCCAAGAGGCAACACCTCCTCCAAAAGCTCAAAAGAGTCAAAGAGCTCCAACCCAGAAAGCAGGTGCTCCAAAGGCAACTGTCAAGAAAGCGTAAAAGGCTATTATATTAATAAAAGTAATAAAGACTCTTTTTGAAAAAAAGAAAAAACTGTTCAGTCTTGTTCCTTTTCCCATGATTCATGTTCTAAGGACAGAATTCAATCAGCCTTCCTTGGGTTAAGTTTCTGCTGCTTACCCAGAGCAAAGCAAATGATTAGCAGTTCCATGAAACTCTTCAGTGGGAGAGCAGAAAAAGTCATAGACTTTTTTAGTTAAAGATATTAGAAATATTCTGTTACCTAATGTGGTAGGCAGAATAATGCCCTTCCCAAAGATGTCCAAGTTCTAATTCCTACAATTTGTGATATGTTACCTTACATGACAAAGGGAAATTAAGGTTCCCAGTTAGCTGACCTTAAGATAGGGAGATGATCCTGAAATGTCCCTGTGGGCCCTGTGTAATCACTACAGCCCTGAAAAAAAGAAGTGGATGAGAAAGGCAGAAGAGGAGGTCAGAGTGAGGAGATGTGAGAACTTGACACCATTGCTGGCTTCAAAGGTAGAGGATGAGGGCAAGAGCCACTGACTGTGGACAGCCTCTAGAAGCTGGAAAGAGCAAAGAAATAATTCTCTCCTAGAGTCTCCAGACAGGAATGCAGCCCTGCTAACACCTTGATTTTAGCTCAGTGAGACCTGTGTCCGACTGTGACCTACTGAACTCTAAGATAAGTTTGTGTTGTTTTAAGCCACTAAGTTTACAGTAATTTGTTACAACAGCAATAGAAAACTAATACACGCCACCCCATTTTAAAAATAGAATGAACAGGGAGTTAGGTTAAGTGATTTGCTAAATTGTCTGAGACAATCCAGGACGGGAACCCAGTCTATAGGTTCCCAAGCCAGTGTTCATTGAATTTCACACAGTTGTTAGAAATTCGTATCACTAAAATTCATGATTATTTGGAAACACAGAAAGAATAAAGAAGGAAAAGCAAGTATAATTTTCTTCTAAATTATTCTGTTAAATCTTCTGGGTTCAATTAAAGAGAATGAAGTTAAACACAATAGTTTTTCGGGAAGTTGAGGGGGATATCAAATAATATCTGTGGAATATGGCAGATCCATTGTAGAAAATTAAAATAATTTTTCTTTTTTTTTAATTTCAATCTGGCAACCACTTTCTTTTCAATATTTATTTCCAAATGTTTCATTCCATTCTACTTACAACCTCAATTACTCCCTAAGAAATGATAAATCTTGCTAAATAAAAGACACTTTTTTAAATTCAGGATATTATGGGGGTACAAACATTTTGGTTACATGTAATACATTTGCCTCACCCAAGTCAGGGCTGCAAACGTGTCCTTCCCCCATACAATGTGCTCTGCTTCCGTTAGTTGTGAGTTTACCCCTCGACCCTCTTCACCTGACTGGTACCCAATGAGTATTACTACCATGTCAACACCTTAGTGTAGATCAGTTAGTACCAGTTTGATGGCGAGTACATGTGCTGCACGTTTTCCATCCTTGTGATACCTCACTTTGATTACCTATCCAGGAAAATATAAGAGGTGCTAGTTCACCATTGTTTTTTGTAGTTGAGTAGTAGTAATCCATGGTATTCACTTCTAATCAGTAACTATGCAAGGTTTGGAGTGGCCAGAGAGAGCTGAATTGCTTTGTGTAATTAAGGGAAAATTCAATATTTCGGAATAATCTAGGAGAGAGGGCGTGAGGAAGAGATAGAAAGGGAAGAATTAGCAAGATTTCAGGAGACTAGGGATATTATATGGGATGGTACAACCAACGTAGGCAAAAGATCTAACATGTGATTCCAAGTTGTTTCCTATGCAGCATTTAGATAGCCCCCAAATATTTAATTAAAGTTTTGCTACAACAAGAGCCTTGTCTTTGTGTTTGCTCTGAAGGAAAGGATGACATCTAAAGCACCATTTTTGCCTTTGACTTATAATTATGACAGAGAAATGAGCAGCTATAAGATACTGTAGAATAAAGAACAAAAACTTCTGAGAAACAGGAAATCAGAGCCAGAGGCGTCCATGAAAATATAAGCCTATCCAGGTGTGTATAAAATCAATGAGGAAGGTTTTGGATACTGAAATCCATGTAATTGGGATTTGAATCAACTTTTTGTAGAGTTAAGTAGCTGAATGGTCCCAGCTGGCCTCTGGGCTATAAAATCACAACCATCACTACTGCCAACAATTGTAATCATAATTTTTTTTTATTTCAGCATATTACAGGGGTACAAATGTTTAGGTTACATATATTGCCTTTGCCCTACCCAAGTCAGAGCTTCAAGCGTGTCCATCCCCCAGACATAATTAAAATTTATAAAAGGTTCTCTATGTACCAGGCTCCACAGTAAACCATGTATGTGTGTGTGTGTGTGTGTGTGTGTGTATTCATATATTTTATACAACAATTCTATGAAGTAGAAACTATTATACTACAAGATGAAAATGAGACATAGAGAGGTAAAATAATTAGCCAAGGTTTAACACCTAGAAAATAAAGAACTATATGTACTTTATCTGAACCCAGATCTATCTCATTCCAGAACTGTAACCAGTAAAACCAGTGTTTCCAAAAGTCTAGTCCAAACCATCTGCATTAATAAGATTGGGGAATGCTTGCTTTAAAAATGCAGATATAAAGCCTTATCCAACCCTATTAAATTAAAATCTTTTGTGTGGACTCAAAATAATATGCCTTTTTGATTATAGTTGTCAATAATTTATTATGTATTTTAAAATAGCTAGAAGATTTGGAGTGTTCTCAACACAAAGAAATGATAAATGAAGTGGTGGATATCCCAGTTATCCTGATTTAATCATTACACATTGTAAGCTTGTGTCAAAATATCATATGTACCTCATAAATATGTAGTTATTATGTATCAATAAAACTAATAATCTGCCTTTTAACAAAGTGTGATCTGTGTATGTGTGTGTGTTTAAATGTGATCCTTGCCCACACTTAAGTGTGAGAACCATTATTCTGTTGCATCCATAGCATCAACTTCCCTAGATCAACAGTGTTAACACAGGGTTAGTCAGGCAACCCTTAAGAGTACTTACAATAGTACCGAACTTCTGGAATTGGTACTGAAAATTTATCTAGTATATTTTTATTCTCTGCATATACACACATGTAATATGGGAAATCAGTGAGAAAAGGGTTGAAGAAGGAAAACTAACAATTATTTTGTCTAACTTTGGGCCATGTACTCTGCAAGGAACTCTCATCAATTCATTTAATGCTAAATAATGATCTGCACTGCACCCCCTCCCATTTCCAGATAATGCATAGTTCCAGATCTTTAGATTTCTTTTTTTGTAATTGTATTAGGTTTGTAATTAGTGTCTCTAACCCCTGTCTCCTGTCTTTCTCCCATCCTTTGTATTAAATATTCATAAATTGTGAAGTGGAACGTACCTCACAAAGAGTATATAAAGTGTACAAATTCGATAGTAATAATAATAAACCAAAATCCATGTACCCATATCCAGGCCAGAAACTGAATATTATCATACCTCAGATGCATTTTATGTGACCCCACCCAATTCATTGTCTCCACCCAAAGATAAAAAATATCTTGATTTAATTAATCATCCCCTTGCTTTCCTTTATAGTTGTTGTGGGTTTGTTTTTTGGGGTTTTGTTGTTGTTTTCCTACTTAAGCATATAGCTCTAAAAAACATACTCTTCTGTTTTGCCTGTTTTTGAAATTTACGAGAATTTGTAAGAATTCTGTAATCATTCAGTCAACATTGTTTTTCAGGTATAGTCATGTTGATGTATGGTATTGTAGTTCATTCATTTTACATGTCTATAATATTTTGAGAATATACTGTTGTATTAATATGAATATATTATAACTTATATCTGTTATACTGCTAATGAATATTTAGATTGTTTTTAGAATATGTTTTATTTAAACAGTGTTTCCATAAGCATTCTTGTTTATAAGCATACACATTCAACAATGTATTTAGGTATATCGCTAAAATGGAATTGAAGATTTGTGGAGTTTGAGCATGTTCAATTTTCCTGGGTAGTAGCAAACTATTTTCAGATGTGATTGTTTCAATTTTTCAGTAATGGCTAATAATAAATTCCTAATGTTCCACATCTTCACATATACTTACTTCTGTCTAACTTTTCTATTTTAACCAATCTGAAAAGGGCTTATAACTTCCATACTGAAAAAATCAAATATAATTTCATGTGTTAGAGAACCAATCAGGCACCTTTTTATGTGAAAGTTCTATTCATTACTTTTACCCACTTTTCCATTGAGTTGTTAACTTTTTCTTATTGATTCTTAGGGGCTCTGCTTATTTACTGAATCCTAATCCTTTATGACTTACATATGTGGCAATTATCTTCTCTCCATTTATGGTGTATTAGAGTTCTCCAGAGAGACAGAATCAACAGGACATACAGTAGGGGATTTATTGGGGGCAATTGGCTCATATGGTCACCAAAGCAAAGAGAAGCCAGTAGTGGCTCAGTTCAAGTCCAGGAGCCTCAGAAGTCCACATTGCAGCCCCCAGTCAGGCCCAAGAGCCCTGGGAAGCTGCTAACACAAGTTGCAGCATTCAAAAGCTGGAGAACTTGGAGTCTGATATTCAAAGGCAGGAGGAAAAAAAGCGTCCTGCTCCAGAAAAAAGGGATGGTGAGGGGAGGGAGAGAAAGATGAAATCACTAATCACCCTTTTTTTTTTTTTTTGCCCATTTTGTTCCAGCGCTGACTCCCCAGCCAATTGGATTGTGTTTGCCTTCATTGAGGGTGGTCTTCTTTCTCAGTCCACTGAGTCTCATCTTGCAAACACTGTCAAAGACATGCCCAGAATCATCTCTCAATCCATTCGAGTTGACACCTAAAATTAAGCATCATACATGGTTAGACTTTTTATTTCCATTATGGTATTTCTGACACAGAAATTTTATTTTATCAGCTATATTGAAGAAAATTGACATATTTAAGTATACAATAAATTTAAAAAATTTTTATTATCACACAAAGCCATAACCATTATTGTTCAATTACAATAATGAACATAGCCATCAACTTCAAAAGTTTCTGCA
>CAUYSK010124570.1:0-29878 GCA_963575035.1 Avahi laniger | reverse complement strand
CTATTGCTGGATCGAATGGTATTTCTATTTTTAGCTCTTTGAGGTATCTCCAAATTCTTTTCACAGAGGTTGCACTAATTTTCAGTCCCACCAGCAGTGTAAGAGTGTTCCTGTCTCTCCACATCCTCGCCAGCATTTGCTATTTTGAGATTTTTTGATAGAGGCCAGTCTCACTGGGGTTAGGTGATATCTCATTGTGGTTTTGATTTGCATTAAAGAAGCATTTTTTTTAAAATAAAATTAATCATATAGTATTTATTATTATGAGTTATTGAAAATATATTCCTGAATGGACTAATGTAACTTTATCAATTTGTTCATCAAATCTAAAAATCTTTATCATGTGACTTTCTCTTTGTGTGTATTTATTTTGTACACACACATATACTCTGAGGAAAAAGAATTATTGCCATTTCAAAGCCTGTTTTAGAAATCTATATATAAGATGTACTACTAATTTCTAATTGCAAATATGTTCTCTATTCTCTCTATTGTTCCTTTGTGTTCCAGACACCTACTTTCTCTCTATTATTATAAAGACTGAATTTTAATGACTGCTGCTTTTTACATGTTTATTGTACTGTATGTTCTATTACTAGCAACTATCATTTGTCTTTTACAAGTGAATAGAAATTGAACAAGTTTTTAAATTTCTTTAAAGCGCTACATAATCAACCACTTTCTATTATACTAATAAAACATCTGAAGATACTTTTAAACAATACAGAAGTTTATTTGATATTTGCTTAGTTGTTGCATCATGTTGCTGTTGTTTTATTTGTTTCAATACAGGTAGTTAGGCAGAGTGGGATAAAATTTGATGACTCAACAAAGACAAATTGGCCTTTAATAACTATCCTGCACAGCATTTATAAAGGAAGAAGAAGTAATTGATAGTAAGTCCTCCACACTTCCACACATTGCTGCCACTATGCAGATGGATTGTAAGAGCAAGTAATCATATAAAAGAAGAAAAAACTTCTATAAGGGAAAAATTTTAAAGGACAAATGACCACCCCATTTATAATTTGTCTGTCAGACATTGTGGATAGAAAATAATATAAATACAGACAGGAAATCTATTTATAGTCTAAAGGTAGTTAATCTGGAATACCCTGTCTTGAACTTAACTGTCTAGATAGTGTTTAGTAGAACATTTTCCACTTTGAGAATGCATTTAAATCTTTCCACAATATTACTAGGATATTTGCATATATATATATACACACACACATACACCAGGACTTCTAGTTTCATATTTATGTTTAGTTTTCAAAGCTAGAGGGGTTCTTAGAATCATATAATCACACTAATTTTTTAAATAATAAACCTGAGACCTTAAGACTGAAGTCATTTTCTCAAGGTCAGATATAGCTTAGAAAAAAACAAGAATTCACCTTAGATCCAGGAACTAAGATATGTTTTTAAGTATTATAGAGCCATTTCTACATAGATTTATATGAATGACTCATTTATTCTACTATTTCATAACTGTGTTATCAAATATTTCCTTTGCAGGGATTGAATGAACAACACTGTCCCTGTTTTCTCATTTGGAGCACACAGTATACTCCTGGCTCTAAGTAGAGTGATATAAAATATAATTTTATATATAACATTTTGAAAATCTACATTAACTTGTGTTATGGAGGTGTATCAGAAAATCCCCAAAACCAGATTATGTATTACTAAGTTATAATCATTTCTAAAGATTTTTAAACAGTATAAATATTCTTTTAGTTGTCATTCTTTTAATGTTGTCGTTAGCTGTTTCTTTGAAACGTATGCTCTTGGAATCTTAGAATTAGTTAACAACCACACTAAAATATGCTTATGGAAAAATAAAAGAAAAACATGTATAGTACACACACACAACTCCAATGGCCATTTTAAAGTATGTGTTGAAAACATAGCCAATGCATTCTGAATGTCAGGTTTAAGAGGTTAAACAGATAATTACAAAATACTATTTCAGTCAGATTGCATTGAATAACTACAAAAGTCATTTGTATGAGTGATTCATCATCATTTATTTTTAACTTCAGAACCCTGTTACCATGTTAATACAATTATACTGTTATTGCTTTCAATAAAGGCTAATCATTGAAAACAGTCTTGGTCAAGGAGTATGCAGGCACTGTCCATACTGATCTATTGAAAATCCCCTAATGGGGACTCAATATCCTAATGGAGAAGTACATTTCATCTGTAAATAAATCAGTAAGAAGAGATTAAATTTTAAAAGTTATCTCTGAAAATCATAAGAATAAAGATATACTTGTATTATATAAAATTTTAAAAAAATATTAAAAACTAGGATTATAACTTCTTCATAAGAGTGGTGAGATTTCAAAAACTATAATTGCATTTTTTTAATTTTATTGAAACTCACTTAGGTCTGTATTTGAGGCAACATTGTCCATTTCTGTGAATCAGGAATAAAAGTTCCTCAAACACCCAGGGATGACCAGCCTGATCAAGAGTGAGATCCCGTCTCTACTAAAAAAATAGAAAGAAATTAGCTTGCCAACTAAAAATATGTCTAGAAAAATTAGCCAGGCATGGGGATGCACGCCGATAGTCCCAGCTACTCGGCGGCTGAGGCAATAGGATTGCTTGAACCCAGGAGTTTGAGGTTGCTGTGAGCCAGGCTGACGCCATGGCACTCTAGCCTGGGCAACAGAGTGAGACTCTGTATCAAAAAAAAAGACACCCCACGGACTTTTCTACCAATTGTGTAAAGCACTATGAGACTACTGTTTCTATGCTATGGAGGAACTAACAGAGTATTGTCCGTACCGGAAAGGCTGCAGGTGAAGTCAATGTGATGTCCGTGGTGCTGATTTTTAAGGGCAGACAAGGACCTAGTGTTTTGAGGTTTTTATTGTTTGTATTGCTTTGCTTTGTTTTAGTCTCAGATAATTTTATCATTGCACTAGACTTGATCCAGGATTCCAGGAAGATTCATTTCATGTTGTACTTTGGCATTCTAACTTCTGATATTTTTACAGTAGTCATCTCTTGTGCCAAATAAGTAGGAAAATTTTTTAAAAGAAAATGCTGTAGTTGGTTATCTTTAAGCAAATAAACTTTTTATAAACTGAATAACAAAACTTCCTTAGAAATGTTATAATCTTGTGTGATTTTATTGCCTAAGTGAAGAAACTATGAAAACCCAGCAATTTGTAATGTTTTATTTACTACTGTAGATCTAGATGGCCTTTCATAACTAAAAAAATAATGTCTGGTTTCTTTTTATAATTACCCAATAAGGATGCGACATGAGCTTTCTAGGACTGATGAAATTGTTTCAAGTGTGCTGTGAGTGTCCCAGGCTTCTTTCCTCTTTCTGTGTCACCATGTAAATAAAAGTGTAAGTCTTTATTTGCATATCTAACTCATAATCAGAATAAGCCTGGTACAGATCAAGCAACAACAGAAGTTTTTTTTTTTTATTATTTCAGCATATTATGGGGGTACAGATATTTAGGTTATGTATGTTGCCCTTGACCCCCCATTGCCCCCCTAAGTCTGAGTTTCAAATATGTCCATCTTTCGGGTGGTGCGCATAACAACAGAAGTTTTTAATGAACAACAGGCATACACATCATATTAGTAAATAATTATGATTAGCTAAAGATGAAATAAAATAGTATTTTTTCTTCAGTGCACATGTAGTTTTTTTTCAAACAGGTTTTAAAACATAAATACAGTCATCCCTTGGTATTCATGGGGGATTGATTCCAGTATCCCCCAGATACCAAAATCCATATATGCTCAAGTCCTTTGTATAAAATGGTGCAGTGTTTGCATATAACCTATGCACATTCTCCCATATCCTTTAAGTTATCGCTAGATAATATCTAATACACTATAAATGCTATGTAAATAGTGGGTATACTGTATTGTTTAGGGCATAGTGACCAAAAAATGTCTTTATGTGTTCAGTATAAATGCAACCATCCACTTTTTCAAATATTTTGATCTGAGATTGGTTGAATCCATGGTTTCAGAATGCACAGATACAGAGGGCCAACAGTACATATGTAGATATTTGGAAATAACTGCTTAATAAATAAAATGATTAGGTATTTTTTTTCTGGTCACAAGCACCCTGAAAGAATTACTGAGGCACTAAGAGGATTGTAAACTTTATTTGCTTTATGTGGCATATAATAAAATCTCTGTGTGAAATTCATTTTGCATTTTGTTAGCATAATTCACTTTTAAAAGATCTTCTGCAGAAATGACAATGATAATAAGCCTAAAGAGGAACACATTTTATATAAAAATTAATGTTCTTATCTATTTAAAGGGCACTTTGGACTACTTGTATTTGCTTTTTAAGTATGATGTGGATAATGATTTAATGATTCAGATAACGTTAAGTAAACTAAATAATGCTACCTTGCTTTTAAATAGTGTTTTTGTATGTTTTCAACCTTTTTTCTATATCTATTTTCATATTTTATCACAAATAACTTTCATTATGAAATATACTTACATACTATATGTATTTATCTATTTGCAAATATTTTTCATCACACTGTTGCACTTTGCTCAAATACTTCAAATCTTATTTTTATTAACTCAGAGTATTCATATATTTGTGAGAATCACTTCAACTCTTTCACTTTATTTCAAAATGGATTAATAACATCTCTTCTACCTCACATGATGAATCATAGACTATGATGCGTATTAAGATGATGTAATCATAATTTTTCAACCTTGTATTTTTCATTTGTAATAGGCATTTCCCAGATCTCTGGCTGATCTCAGGGGAAACATATAGGGCTGTGTCTCCCCATTGTTCAATGGTCTGGTCCTATTTTTGGTGTTGCTCTTTGGCTCCCTATATAGCTATGATCTAAGGTGGCTGGAGAAGAAACTTGCACAGATAAAACTTACAAGAGACTCTAGTATAAAATAAAATGACAGTGAGTGTATTTTTAATAGCAAGCACAGCTATCAAATACACCAAAATACCACCACCTTCCTCCTGTTACAGTCCTGTTCAGTCCATGGCTGAACTTTGAAGTATTGCCCCAGTTCTTGGACTCCGGGCTTAGAAGAATCACAAGCATTGGCCCACATTATGGAGAGAGACAATAGACATTCAGCAAGTACGTGTAAAGAATTTATTGTAAGAAAAGCTTAAGGGTACGTAGTGAAAGTATATTTCCTAAGGGTATACAGGTCTGTCTCTGTAAGTGGAGAAGACACCATCTACTTCTATGTTTTTCCTTTTATATGTTAGGTTTAGGTAAGGGTTAGTTATAACTATTCATAACTATATCTCACTGTTTTGGGGACTGGATTCTTTCTATGTCTGGACATGACTTAAAGGTTATGTTCCAGTAGTTCTTTCTAGTATATGCATAATGAGGAAAATTCCATAACTGTTTATGGTTTTCATTCCCTGGTGGTCAGTGTGCCATGGCTTAATTATCCCCCTCTGTAAGATCGCAATAACCATTTCCTCTTTTTACTTTTCTGCAACCATTTCCTCCTTATTGTTTTTTTATAAATGTTTTTTCCTTTCTGTTTTTCTTATTTCCATTACTTTTCATTGTTTTTCTGTCCCTCACACTCCTGTTGATTGATCATTTCATTATCTTCATCCAAACACACAGACATACAGACACACACACGCTAATTATCTAATGTCAAATTCTCATTAGATGTTTCCTTATGAACATAGAAGAGTTGGTTAAGAGAAATAAAACTGAAATCCCAAGCCCCCCAACGAACTGAGGGAGCCCCCTCAAGACCAAAGAGACCTTAGAGAAACCTTAAAACAGTTCCAGACCACAAAAGCATGAGAGGTCAGACATGTCTTGTAACAACCACTCCCTCACTAACCACCATTAGGCTGTCTTCCCTAAGGGTTAAACAGAAACCACTCCTTTAGAAAGACTTGCTCCATTGCTGATTTCAACCAATTGCCTAATGCTACTCCTCCCTTTTGCTGTTTCAGCACAACTGACCAACATTTCTTCCAGATATGAGAACACCCACCATGGAGTAGTTCTTGCCAATCTACTGAGGATGTACAGTGAGGATTTTGGGGGCCTCTGCTTCGCCTTTTGATTCTAGAGGGCTGCAAACTCCAATCTCAGATCATACTGACACAGCCATTTTTTGAACATGGGTCTCATGAGGGGACATGATGCTCAATTGTGTATACATATCTTTCTCCTGTCGTAAATATTCATAACTCCTCCTATAGCTTATTAAATATATATATATTTAGCCACCTCCCTCAGCAAAAATTCCTATTCTCTTTATCATTCACTAGAAGTGCTTGATCTTGGCTTCAGCCTAAGGCTATGCTTCTCGGCCTGTCAGAATGGCCACCTACAGGCTGTAACTCCTTGTGAAAAATAAAGCTCTCTTTTCCAGATTTATGAACCTCATAATTCTTCAACTGACAGATACATGGAATCAGTTTTTCAGATATGTCTATTGCCTGATCAAACAATTGTCCTACAAGGGAAACAGGCATTCTCTCATTTGATGAACACCATAAACTCCTTCTGGACTTTGATCTGATATGGATAAACTCTTCCTCTTGGGCTCCCATTTATGGTTTTTATGATGATTCAATCTTTCTAGAAAATGTTACATTTAGTGATGTTTTGGAGCTGGCTATGATTGGTTGGGGAGAGAAGATTGTTAAGTATTTAGGAACTTTGGAACCAGCTTGTTAAACTGTCCTTAAATCAGTCATGGTGGAAGTTTTTGTACCATGAAAATTGCTACAATGAAGGGCTCTTATCCTTCACCTGTTCCGCATGCAAACACTCTACCCCAGAAATCTAGCTTCCTAACAACACCATTGGTACATTACCATACCTATGGATTAAGTATACCTTAAATATTTTAATACAATTAATTCTCTGACTAGATATTGGCCAAGTCAATTACAGTTTTTGTACACCTAAAATTTGTCATACATACATTTAGTTTACTTAGAATAGGTTAAATCTTTCAGTTTCAAAGACCTCAATCATAATATGATATGATGTTTGATTACAATTTAATTCTGAGGGACCAAAATAATAATGTTTTGAGGGTATATTTTTATCATGTGTTTACAATAAAAGTAACCAAAACAAGCTATACAAAGATTGAGTTCATCAAATTTGGATGAATTTTTTATATCTTTTACCTACCTAATTGCTCTGGCTAGGACTTCTTATATTATGTTGAATAGATGTGGTGAGAGTGGGTATCCTTGTCTTGTTCCTTATCTTAGAGTAAAAGATTTCAACATATCACAGTTGAATATGTTAGTTGTGGGTTTGCCATATATGGCCTATATTTTGTTAAAATACATTTCATATATATATATAAAATATATATACATATATATGTGTATATATATATACATTTCATATATATATATATAAAAATTTGTTGAGAGTTTTCATATCATGAAAAGATGTTGAGTTTTGTCCAGTGCATTTTTTACATTTCTTGAGATGATCATGTGTTTTTTATCTTTCATTCTGTTAGTGTGGTGTATCATTGTCTTAGCTCAATTTGTTCTGTTACAGTAGAATACTTAACACTGGATAATATACAAAGAAAATAATTTTATTTTTCATACTTCTATAGGTTGGGAAGTCCATGATCAAGGCCCTGGCATCTGATAAAGGCCTTCTTGATGTGTCCTTGGATGGAAGAAGGCAGAAGAGCAAGAGAGAAACAAATTCTGTATCCTGACATGGCAGAAGAACAAGACAGAGAACTCATTCCCATGAGCCCTTTTCCTAACGAAATTAATTCATTCATGTTAGTGGAGCTTTCGTGAACCAAACACCTCCCACAAAGCCATACTAACACTGTAGCATTAGAAATTGAATTTCCAACACATGAATTTGGTGGAATGTATTCAAACCAGAGCAATCATATTTGTCAATTTGTGTATGAAGAAACATCCTTGCATCTTAGGGACAAACCCCACTTCATCATAGTATATAATACTTTTAACGTGCTGTTCAATTTGGCTTGCCATCTTGCTGAGGTTTCTTGCATCTATTTTAATCAGGGATATTGTGCCTATATTTTTGTTTCTTGTGGTTTCCTTGTATGGCTATGACATCAAAGTAATGCTGACCTTACAAAATGAGTTTGGATACATTCCCTTCTCTTTAATTTTTTCAAGAGTTTCTTAAAGGATTGATGTTAATTAGTCTTCCGACGTGTGGCAGAATTCACCAGTGAAGCCATCAGGACCTGATTCTTTGTTGACGGGTTTGATTATTAGTTCAATTTTCTTACTCATTATTGGTCTGTTCAGATTTTCTATTTATTAATGATTTATTTTTAGTAAGTTGTATGTTTCTCGGAATTTCTCCATTTCTTCTAGATTATCCAATTCATTGGCATATAATTTTTCTTACTAGTCTCTAGTGATCCTTTTTATTTCTGTGGGATCAGTTGTAATGTCCCCTCTTTCATTTGTAATTTTATTTGTTTGAGACTCCTCCCTCCTTGTTAATGTAACTAAGGGTTTGTCAATTTTGTTTATCTTGTCAAAAAAACAACACTTAGTCTCAAGGGTTTTTTTTCATTGTTTTTCCAGTCTTTAGTTCACTTATTTCTACTCTAATCTTTTTATTTCCTTCCTTCTGCTAACTTTAGCCTTACCTTCTTATTTTTCTAGCTCCTTACCATGTAAAGTTAGGTTATTTGAGATCTTTCTTTTTTTTAATGTGGGTATTTATCATTGTAAACTTTCCTCTTAGAACTGATTTTGCTGAGTCTCATTTTGATATGTTGTGTTTTCATTTTTGTTTTTCTGAAGATACTTTTTGATTTCCCTTTGATTTCTTGATTGACCAATTGGTTTTTCAGGAGAGTGTTATTTTCCACATATGTGTGTATTTTCCAATTTTCTTCCTGTTAATGACTTCTAGTTTCATACCATTGTGGTCTGAAATGATACCAGATATGATTTCAATTGTCTTAAATTTGCTAAAACTTGTTTTGTGGTCTAACCTATGATCTATACTGGAGAATGTTCCATGTGCTGTTGAGAAGAAGGTATATTCTGTGGCCATTGGATGGAATGTTCTGTAAATGTCTGTTAGGTCTGTTTGGTCTAGATGAGATTTAACTCTAATATTCCTTATAGATTTTCTGTCTGGATGATGTATTCATTGTTGAAGGTGGAGTCTCAAAGTCCCCTACTGTTGTATAACTATCTATTTCTCCCTTCATTTCTGCTAATATTTGCTATATATATTTAAATGCTTCAATGTCGGATGCATATATGTTTACAATTGTTATGTCCTCTTGATAAATTGATCCTTTTAGCATTATATAATCACCACTGGTGAACATTTTAACTAAATGCCTATTTTGTCTTATGTAGTCATCTCTCCTTTCTTGTGATTAGCATTTACGTGTAATACCTTTTTTTCAGTCCTTCACTTTCTGCCTATGTGTATCCTTAAAGCTAAAGTGAATCTTTTGTAGGCAGCATGTGGTTGGTTCTTGTTTTTTCTGAATTTTAACCCATTTAGCCATTCTATTTACAAAGTCATATGGTTATGTAAAGACTTTTTTGCCCTTTTGGTTTTTTTCTCTTCATCTTTTGTGTCTGCTATAGTTTTTTCTTTGTGATTAACATGAGGTATATGTAAAACATCTTATAATTATTATAACAGTCCATTTTAATCTGATAATAATGTAAATTTGATCCCACATAAAAACTCAATCTTATTTCCTCCCTACACATTATGTTATTGATGTCATAGTTTACATCTTTTAATATTGTATATCTATTTCTACAGATATTTTTAATACTTTTTATCTTTTATACTGGAGTTAAGTGATTTATGTACTGTTAAAGTATTATAATATTATCAACTTGACTACTCACTTACCTTCACAAGTAAATTTTATACTTTCATATATCTTCATGTTGCAAATTATCATCTTTTTGTTTCAATTTGAAGAACTCCCTTTAGCATTCCTTGTAAGGCAGATTCTATACCTACTTTAAAAGGCACAGCTGATTAGTCTCAGGATAATCTTTTTTTTTTTTATTTCAGGGTATTATGAGTGAGGCACCACAAAATAGATAATCTTTCTTTTGATTTACTCAGAGACCACTGATTTGAGCCCTTAATTGCATCTGCAAAACCTCTCTTGCCATATAACAATAAATTCATGGGAGTGTTATCTCGTCTTATTCATGGTTCAGTATTTACTCACGGAGGGAGGATTACATGGGACATGCATGCCTGGGAGTAGGAAACGTGAGTCCTGTCTTAGTATTCTGTCTACCACACAGAATTATATACTTTTTTACAGAAGAGCAAAAGCACGCATAGCAATCTTTGAGACAGAGTGAGACAGAGTGTTTTTTGAGACAGAGTGTTGCTCTGTCACCCAGGCAAGAGTGCAGTAGTATAATCATAGCTCACTGCAACCTCAAACTACTGGGCTCAAGTGATCCTCTTGCCTCAGCCTCCTGAGTAGCTGGGACTGCATGTGTGTACCACCATGCCTTGCTAATTTTTCTATTTTTTGTAGAGACAGGGACTGACTCTTGCACAGGCTGGTCTCAAACTCCTAGCCTAAAACCATCTTCCCACATTGGCTTCCCAAAGTGCTAGAGGCATAACAATCATGACTATAGCCATATCACTATAAGTTGTGAGAAATAGAAATTAAAATCTAGAAGATGTTGCTCCAGATACCCTGACCTAACCACTAATTAGTACTACCAATCTCAAAGATAAAAAGACAAACAAGCAAGATTAAGCAAAAATTTAGGCCTTTCTCTAGTTCCCTTAGGTTTTCCTCTCTCCATGTTTTTCTTCTTTGATCTTATTGCAATTCTGAATGCCCTTCCTACCTTCTCCAGATATACAAATGGCATTGCCTACCATGGATCCAGACTGACTCAAATGCCATTCTTTTCTCTGAATTTTTTCCTTTCTTTCCTACATGAGATAAAGTCTTCTTTTTCAGCATTTCTCTTTATTTTAACATGTTTCAGTTTTTATCCAATTTTTCAAATGTTTCTTTTATTAGTCAAAAAACATACTGGAAAAATAACTCACATATGTATGGCCAATGGTATTTGGTGCACTAATGAGTGTGCCAAGTACAATGAGCATAGCAAATATTCAATAATTTTTATTGTGGGGGTGAAGGGAAACTTCCCCTTCAATTCAGAAAGTTGGCTGAAAGATCAACTCACAACAAGGCAAATTAATAAGAGAAAGAGATTTATTTACCATATGTATGGGGAGAATCACAGAGTAATTACCTAATATTCCAGTGGGGTCCAGAAATTTATATACCCTCATTTTAGAGGGGAGAGAAAGGTGAGAAATATAGGTAATTCTCTTTCGGGGCAATAAATGGTTATAAGGGAGGATGAGTAGATGTTAGGGAGAATGAATGAAGGAAACAGATTGACTTGAAAGTGATTCTCTTTGGAAATTAAATTAACCTGACAGACACGTATTATATTTAAAATGATTAAATTAAAGGCAGGTCTGGTTACATTCTTTATCTTCTTTTCTGTAATATATTGAGATAACAGAGAGGGGAAGGGAAGTTGATTGTTCTTTTTTAATGGGTCAATTTGGTTTTATGCAAACAAAGGGAAAGTCCCTTCCGATATCTCTTGATCTCTAAGGGCCTTCAATTCAAAATACTCTTTATATCAAGGAGTCATATTTTGGGGTGAGATTTCCTGAGTTTCTTCATCATAAATGAACAAATAAAGTTATAATTTGATGAGTATTCTCACATAAAAACCACTCAGTAAATATTTTCTATTTCCCTTTACAGATAAATTATGTTAATTCAATGCTTATTTGATTTTATGGGATCCTGATATTATTCACTGTGTGACTACACACAGGCACCCGCACGTATATCACACAGGCAATGTATTTTTATCATTCTTGATTACATATTTGTATTTTACTACTTGAGTGGCACTTTTGTAATAAGTAGCATACAGAGGGAGAAATAAGTTGCATTTACAAAATATTTAAAAACTATTGCTTTCACCTTTCTCCATTCTGGATATTGGGATTTTTAGTAAAATGTATGGGTCTCTTGAGGTAGTAGCCAACAGTGAACGATAATTAAAAGAGTTTTGATCTTAGAATTTGTGTGTATGCCAAAAAGGATTGTTGAAAAAGACTAGAAACATTTATATAATTGTTAGATAGATAGTAAGGGACTTCCTGCTCTCCTGGGGACAAATGTGGGCACCCTGAACAGTTGTTGCACTTGATGGAGGAAGGAACACCTTGCAAATCTGCCAATCAGAATTTAGCATGCTGACTGCAAAAGACTCAGAGGATTCCCCAGACCAGGGGCCAAGCACAATGGGCACAATAGGATCTGGAAGGTGATCTAGAAAAACATAAGGCTAATTATCATGGCATTTGCTTAAAACTGCATTGTGGTTTACCCCCCGGAAGGGGCTTTCAGGGAGATCTGTATGTGCAGTAAGACTTAGATCATATAACTCCCAACTGTCCATCAAAGTGATTCGATGGTGACATTTGAACCACTAGGAGAGCCCACCCTAGGCAACATAAAACAGGACCCCAGACCATAATCAGGGTCCTCCTGTTATGACAGGGGGCCCACTCGCTGTCTGTGACAAATGTATCTTACTTTGCTCAATAAATTTTGCCTCATGCTTACCTTGCTTTCTGTTTGTCTAATCATTCTTTGGCTAGAGCACACCAAGAACTGAGAACGGAGACAGCTGACCCAACTTGATGAGAAATTACATTTTATATGTAAGGAGTTACGAATAATATATATTGAGTTTTGATATATCCTCTGTTTCACCTCAGTAGAGACCTAGTGACAATCCTTAACCACATTGGCCTGCTTCATTCTTTCCCTAATTATCAGAAATAAGATATTCACTTATTATTTGAGGCTCTTAATCTAAACTTTGCTATTGTTTTTCTTAAACAATTGCTCAGAGTACAGTATTAAATTACTGGATATTTAGCAGTTGATTTTGTGCAGAATTTCTTGTTTTCCTATATGTTATATTTAAATTTGATCTCCTGCTTTATTAAAATAACTCTTTAAATTTGTAACTCTCTCCCCGGTAAACTATATTCCTGTAAGTCTTTTTTCCCTCTTTCTTCTGCAATTCACATGTTCTTCTGCATGTTGTAGAAACTAGTAATGATGTTTGAAACATTCTTTCGTTGGAAGACTTATATGTTAATTACAGGTGAAAAATTGATCTGTCACTTACAACAACATGTCAACGTCCATGTGACACAGTGAAATGTCTCAAACAGATAACTAATTAATGGTGTTATTAATTAGTTACATCAATCATAATATTATGCAAAAAGTCAATATAACTATTAATGCAATACACTGATTATAAATTTTTACAATAATCCAAAATGCATGAAATATTTGCTTATCAGGCTGCTATAACAAAATACCATAGATTGGATGGCTTAAACAACTGATACTCATTTCAACAAATTCTGGAGATGGGGAAGTTCAAGATAAAGGTGTTGGTAGATTCAATGTCTGGTGGAGGCTCTCTTTCTGGTTTGTAGATGGCTGTCTTCTTGCTGTATGCTCACATGGAGGAGAGAGAGGAAGGGCTCTGGTTTCACTTCTTATGAGGGCACTAATACCATTGTAGGAGCTTCAGCCTCATGATCTCATCTAAGCCTAATTATCTGTTGTCTCAAAGGGCTATTACTCTATGTTTTCATAAAAACAGAGTTAGACTTTAGTTCAATTGACCTAGTACTTTTCTTCTTGTACAGATCAAGGAGGAATTTAGGAAGCTTTCTATTTCACTTTTAGAAACACTGTGATTAACTAGCAATGTCTTGAGTCTGCACCTGTCAGACTATTCTGATTTCTGCTTTGACTCTGGTATCCATTATAATAACCAAATCCACCTTGCCTGTAGTGGTTGAGTGCCACCACTTATCCCTTGCCACTCTGGAATCCAATCACTCCCATTATATTTAGGTTTTCCAGTTGAGTAGCTATAATTCCTAAGATAATATATGACCTACAGAGAAGATTGGTCACAAAGCTCCTCAAGGAATCTGGGAATCCCCTCGTAAATTTATTTCCTAAAATATTGGTAAACACTATGCATTCTGGACTCACATAATGTGGTAAGCAGATCTTAAATGGGAAATCCACTTAAACATTTCAATCTCCCTAAGCTTTTGAAACTTTTCCTTTACGTTAAACCAATTTACTCACGGTGGACCATCTTTACCTCCATGTTTAAGGCAACTAATCAAACAAACTATTACATCCCTGTCTAACTTCCTGGGCTGAAACATTAAATGCAGAATCTCAGTTTAGTGAGTCCATATCTATAAATTTAGCCTGATCTAACTTTATAATTCTTCCAGTATTACTCAGTTTACCAATTCAGATGCTAATCTCTTCCAGAAACACCCTCACAAACATAAATAAAAAGAATGTTTTACTAGCTATCTGGGCATCACTTAGCTCAAACTGACACATAAAATTAACCATGATAATGACAAAAAACTTATTTTCCCAGCTAATTTGATTGTCTGTTGTTTCTTTACCATTTACAGTCTTAATCTAGCTTCATTTTTTTCATCCGCTAAAATGAAATTAATTTTCCTGATTACAAAATTATTCTCACTTTTTGATAGAACACAATCCAAGAAAAAAAAATCTGCCATCTTGCTTCATTTATTGTATATTATACTTGATTATATAGAATTTGGACTAATACAGACACAATTAAGCCTATTTTTATACTTTTCTCAAATTAATGTCGTCTAATGACAGAACTAAGCACTTCAAAAAATATCATGTAACAGGGAAGAACTTCTAGCCATTAGAAAATAGCTACATAATGCAATTCTTTTTTCTCCTTTTTATTGATGTTCATTCTTAAAATGTATATCAGTATTCACTGTAAAAAAATGAATTGTCTTTTTCAACATGATGTAAAACATTGACAATAATAAAGGATACATTCCTTTTAAGAAATGTATAAAACAAAACAGGATAATTTAAAAAATATATTACAGTAAATGATATTTGATACTATACTGCCCTGTGAAAAATATTTTCTTTTTAAATTCTAGTAGCTGAGACATTAAACTGACATAAATAAATAGTTTATTTGTCTCAAGTGTCCAAATGAACTACATAGAAAATCAATTTTTTTCTAAACAAAGAACAGATGGTAAATAATGTAATTACATTAAAATAACTATGATACTAGTCACCATATGAAAATAAACATCGGATTGCATTGGCTCCAGTCTGAATGTTGTAGACTAGAGAAAAGAATTATCACAAGGGTATGAAAGTAAGTCTCATATAATTTCCCTTTATTACCCCCAGGGTAATCATTCTTATCATTATCATAAGCAGATGAATAAAATAGAGCTCTACAATATGTCATAATAGAAGAAAATCATTTAGAGAAAACATTAGCAATGTCATTTTCTTTGAAAATCTTGAATGTGAATAAAAACAAAGGAGGTCTAATAAATATTTTAAACGAGGAGCTTATTTAGTTACCTGAACACAAAAGATCTATTATCCAATGGCTTAATTGATTCTGTGTGTTTATTTTTTAACAGCCCAGCATATTGCTGCCAGCAGTTTGAAGAGTTTAAACTGTATTCCTTATTGTCTTTTGATTTGATCCAAACTCACCAAGGTCTCACAATTCTAAGCAGAAAAAATAACTATTTCTCAGTGGAGCAAAATGAATACTAGAGAAAATATTGTCACAATATTTATAGTAATATGCTTTGTTTTTCTATATTCATATGATTACTTAAGGGATTATTTGGGTTGAGAATTTAATAAAAATTTTAGTTATTCTGAGCAGTTAAAACTTTCATTATATTTTTCCATGCTCTATATCAAATAGATAATATACTTCTACATTTCTGAACTTCTTATGAGCTTGGATTGCATCAACTTTGTCATTTTTACTTTTAATTTCTTTTATTTCCAACAAAAGAAGAAAGGAGAGAAAGGAGAGGAAGAAGGGGATAAGGGGAAAGAGGAGGAAGAAAAACACAAGAAAAAATAAGGGGAGTGGATAATAGCAATTTAATTTATCAAAATTTTAAAATGGACTAATTAGTATGACATATAAGCAAAACCAGTTATGTATTATATATCTTTCTCAAACATGCAAATCAGCCAACAACAAAAGAAACAAAAGATAATATTTACCTTGACTTATAATATAGAATATTTGCAATTAGGAAACTAAAAAATACCAATAAGAAACAGCTAATTTATAATAACATTCCAAGATTTTGCACAGCAAAGAACAAAAAAATGTATGTATTTCATTATAGTAGTGAAGAAAATGGAAGAAGAGAAGAAGTCTCAGCACGACAAAAATAAAGAACAAAAGAAAGTTGTATATTTATTTATGATTTGATCACACCAATCTACTCTTTTTTTGGTCATGTCCCTCTGTTTGAATCAGGAATTATTTTTTTATTTGTTTTTATTTTCTTTTATATAAAATATATTCTCAAGCAACTTTTTCTAAATATATAGTTTTTCCTCAGTTACTTTTAAGAAGCTTTACTTCAACTACATGAGAATAACACCATATCTCATATCTTTTCACATCTACTTTTTTACATCTTCCCAATTTAAACTCTGGTAACTTTTTCACCTCCAGGATTATTTCCTTCCTTGGATTACATGCCACATAATTTCAGTTAGTGCTACTAAACTTTTCTTCATCCCATTCATTCAAAACATCTATTTCTCTAATTTATTTTTCACTCCATGACAAAAATAACATAAAAACAAAAATAATTGAATTTTTTTGGTGTAGCTATTTAACTAGACCACAAAGGCAACAAAATCTATTTATCGATCTTCCATCTAAAACAGCCACTTTTTAAATCAAAGTATTCCATGTCTGAAATTAATTTAAAGGAAAGTTGTTTGAATTTTAGTATGAAAGCGCTTTCATAGTAAACTCCTATAATCTATATTAAAATGATCTATTGAGTTGCAGATAATAAGTATAAATTTGATATTGCTATGATATATGTCTTTTTAGGAAATATCAATATTTAATTAGAGAAAAAACGATATGGTAAACCAAATGAATTATTTCTTGCTCATTTTGCATGTTCTGTGTAGTTTGGCTAGGAAATTTGCCATGTAATCTCCCATCTCTATGTTCTGGGCTGAGGGAAGAGTCACAAGGTAGAGCATTGCAAAGAACTGAGGAAATATGAAAATTAATGTCTAATTTTTCAAGCTTCCCCAGGAAAAACTTACACGTCATGAGTCCTCACATTTTCTTAACCAAAACAAGCCATAGGCCTACCTAACTTAATTGGGTCAGGGAAATAAAATATTACTGTTGTCAAAAAAGAGATTTTGAAATATTTATTGTATAGCAACTACATTTAGCTTCATATAGCAGTTTCTATGATAAAAATTTCTCAGTGAGAGGCAATTTAATTATGTCTAAAAGTTTTTGTTCTGTGAAAATCTGGGTAATATGTTTAGGACATTTATATGAACATAACCACTAATAAAACACTATTTTAATTCTTAAAGTGTAATTCATACTCGATTTACAAATATAGAAAAAATATAAATGGGAAGGAAAGATCACTCACGATTGCATAACTAACAAAATGACTGATGTTAAAATTTTAATACATCTTTTAGAATTTTTAAGACATGCATACATTTTCATATTTTTTTCATTAATGGGCTCAGACACTCCATTCTTTTTTTAACAACCTTACGATCATATGACATCTTTCCATGCTGCATAGAATTATCTTAATAACATATAATAGCTAAGTATTGTCATATAGATGGTTTCTATAATAATAAATTATACAATAATAAGAAATCCAAAAGTCCCGATAATTTAACATCCTTAGTTTAATTTCCTTGAGATATAGTTGAGTGTTCAAAGTATATAACTTTTTAATGTAGTCAATTATTTCTAAATCATTGTCCTTTAAGTTTATGTCAAATTTATATTTTTAATGGTAGTGTAAAGAATGTCCATTGTCCAATATCTTGTAAATACTAGTCATTATCAATTTTTGATGAAAAGATGGGGAACTTTTTGAAAATAGACTGGATATGATCACTTATCTTTAAATATTTAAATTCATGAAATTTCCACAACCATGTTTTAAATAAATAGTAGTTTTTTCTAATGTTTATGTATGTTGGTTATATATAAGCCTTTGTAAGAAAAAAAATCCTAGGATATTGACTGGGATTGTGACAAATCTTCAGGCTTCTTGTTGCAACAGAACATTCAAAGTGAGTAGTAACTGTTTGGCAAAGGTAATTAACCTTGAGAATCAGGATAAGGTAGGGCTAATGTTATAGAAATGGAAAAAAGAAGAATATGTTTGCCATCCATGTGGCCCATGGAATAGCTCCTGGTATTTCACTGCCCAATTTTGCCAGTTAAAGAACAAGGACAGCAGAGAAGCCTGAGAAAGCTGTGGTGACCAGGGACTCCATTCCGTGAGGAATAAGGATGTGGGTCACCTCACCACAAAAGCCACCTAAACCAGTCGAGGGGTTAGTTTGATGTTGAAAGGAATATGGAATGTACAATTGAGGAGGGAAATGATAAATATCAATTACATTTTACTGCCAGCTACTGAGAATGAGTGTATAGTTTTGTCATTATTCTCCGCCATGTAAATTTCCCCAGATAATAGGCAGAATATAATCTTTTAGGACCTCTTCCTAAGGTCAACTTACTGTATGTATAAAGTAGAGCTCTACCCAGGGTAGGTATACTCATTGCTTTGGATATATATCACACAGATTTCCTTTTCAGTATCAAAGGGCATCCTACTTGCTAAGAATTTGCCAGCTGAAATTTCACAACTACAATTCTCCCCTTTAATTACTCTCACTCAAAGGGAACTTCCTACTCCAATATAACTTCTTTCTTCATTTGATGATTTATTTATGTGGGGATAAAAAGGTCTGACTCCCTTCCCTCAGTTTTAAACATAGCTGAATGGCAGATTCTGCTTCACAACTACTTGTCAAAAGGAAGTCTTGGTTACAACTGCATCACAATTCAACCTCTTTCTCAATTCAATTCTGCTGCCTATATTCCCTCACAGGTATCATTACTGGCTCACTTTACAACAATATCCCTCCATACATATTTTGATCTCAGAAACTATTTCACAAGGAACCATTTCTGTTATAATCTTCTTTTCATAGTTATTTTAAAGACTATGCCAAAGATAAAATAATTAGCAAATTTTATAGCATATAGGATCCACCAAAGAGATGGTAGCTAACAAATATGAATATACATATAATAATGCTCAGGATGTCAGCAAGATGGCAGAATAGGTGATGACCCATTTATATCCCCTCGCATCAACAAGAACTCTGTACACATACACAGACATAAGTCTCCATGAGAGCCTTGGGATTTAGGTAGGAGGTTGTGAAACCTTGGTAAATCCCAAGGCCTAGGTGGATCATTTTGGGAGTACAGACTAGCACGCAGGTGGCAGATCTGCTGATTGTGCTCCTCGGATTAAGCCTGGAAGGGGCTAATTTACCAAAGGGTTTTGCTACAGTACAATTTTATCTTAATCCTGCAAACAAAACCATTTATGAAGGGGTCCAGGAGAAATTGCTAACACTGTGTGTCAGTGGAGAGGTTCACCTGGCTGCAGACATTGGTCTTGGCACTGAACGTGAAAACTGTCCATGGCTCAGCTACAGCATCCCTTGGCTGAGATACCAGCTCAGAACTGCTCAAAGACGGACCAAAGGGAAATTCAGTTATATCTTGCAGCCCAGGAATCTGAGCTTAATGAAGGGCCTGATAAAATCTTCTTCATGGCAGATCCTGAGGAAGCCCAGGCTCAGCTCAGGCCCCTGTTGCTGCATTCAGGGAACTAGCCCACTTGTGCAGAGATCTTCTGGAAGACATGTGCCTGTCTGAGCCTATAAGACAGGCTCACCAGTCACCACACCACAGCAGACCCTGATGGACCCAGTCTCAGCTCCAGCCTCTCTTGCTGCAGTCAAGGACCTATCTCATTTACACAGGGACCCACTGGGAGATACATCCATTTAGGCCTCCAAACAAGCTTTTAGGCTTGGGTCCCTGGCCTGCTTTCTCACACAGCCCAGGTACCTCTTTTGATCTTCCCCCAGGTCCATCTGAACTGGAAAGATGCACCAACCTTGGAGCCCCTGCAAGATTTACAACAAACCTGGGCTTAGAGTATCCTCTAGTTCTGAGATGGCTACAGTGGTCATGGGTTCATGACTACAACAGTTAGTTTATAATCTCCAGAAGGCCCTCTGAAGGAGGATAGGCACAAAGTCAGACTGTGAAGACTGGAATAAACATCTAATCTCTCAATGTACAGACATTATCACACATCCATAAGCATCAATAACTTTCAGGAAAATACGACCTAACTAAATGGGAAAAATAATGCACCAGTGACCAACCCTAATGTGATGAAGATGTGTGATCTCTCAGACAAAGAATTCAAAATATCTAATTTAGCAATAATTTTTTAAAAGATAGGGAATATAAAAATGTAAATTGTGACATCAAAAATTCAAAATATGAGAGAAAATGTAGTTAAACTGCACATTTTTTCCTTTCTTCGTGACTAAGTTAATTAGTTAATAGTTTAAAATAGCTTCTTACAACTATGGAATTATTTTCTAAGTCTCATGGTAACCACAAAGCAAAAACTTATAATAGATACACTAAACACAAAACAACAACAACAAAAAAAAAACAAGAAATTAAAACACAGTATTAAAGAAAATCACTTAGCCAAAAAGAAATGTGATAAAAGATGAACAAAGAAAAAATCTACAAAACAACTAGAAAATAAATAAAATTTCAGTATTAAGACCCTATATATCACTAATTATTTAGAATGTAAGTGTATTTAATTCAACAATTAAAACACATAGAGTGGTTGAAAAGATAAACAAAAATATAATATTTGACTGTACACTCCTTACAAGAGACTGACTTCACCTATAAGGACATACACAGACTGAAAGTGGAAGGAATGTAAAAAGATACTCCATACAAATGGAAACCAAAAATATGCAGGAGTAGCTATACTTATATCAGGTAAAATAGACATTAAACCAAAAACAGTATCAAGAGACAAATAAGGTCATTATATAATGATAAAGTTCAACACAGCAAGAGTTATAACAATTATAAATATATATACACCCAACATTGGCAAACTTAAATATATAAAGCAAATATTAATATAACTAAAGGAAGAGGTAAACTGTAATAATTAGTAGTAGTGGACTTTGATATCCACTTTCAACAATGAACAGATAATCCAGGCAGAAAATCAAAAAAAAAATCAGAGTTAAACCTCACTCTAGACCAAATGAACGTAACAGACATTTATAGAACATTCCATCAACAGCCATAGAATACACATTTTTCTCAGTGGTACATGAAATATTCTTCAGGATAGATCATATTTTAGACCACAGAACAAGTTTAAACAATTTTTTTTAAAATATTGAAATCACATCAAGTATATTTTATGACCACAATGGAATAAAACTAGACAACTATAACAGGAGGAACTGCAGAGGCTGTAAAAATCCACAGAAATTAAAACCATGCTTCTGAACACTGTGGTTTTGATTTGCATTTCCCTGATAATTAGAGATGTTGAGCACTTCTTCATGTTTTTTGGCTATTAGTCTGTCTTCTTTTGAAAAATTTCTGTTTGTGTTCTTTGTTCACTTTTTAATGGGATGGTTTGATTTTTTTCTTGCTGATTTTCTTGAACTCTATACAGATTCTAGCTATCAGCCCTTTATTGGATGTGTAGCATGTGAATATTTTCTCTCATTCTATAGGTTATCTATTTGCTCTCATGATAGTGTTCTTGGCTGTGCAGAAGCTTTTTAATTTGATCAGGTCCCATTTACTTATTTTTCTTGTTGCTATGATTGTTTTTGGGGTCTTCTGCAAACTAGTACAACCTCTGTGGAAAGTAATATGCAGATACCTAAAATAGCTTAAAGTAGAATTACCATTTGATCCAACAATCCCATTACTAGGCAACTGCCCAAAAGAACAAAAGACATTCTAAATAAAAGGCATCTGCACTAGAATGTTTATAGCAGCACAATTCACAATTGCAAAGATGTGGAAACAACCCAAGTGTTCATCAATACATGAGTGAATTAATAAAATGTGGTATATGTATACTATGGAGTTCTACTCAGCCACAAAAAACAATGGTGATCTAGCATTTCGTGTATTATCCTGGATAGAGCTGGAGCACATTCTACTAAGTGAAGTATCATAAGAATGGAAAAACAAGCACCACATGTACCCACCATCAAATTGGTATTAACTAATCAACACTCATGTGCACATATGGTAGTAACATTCATTATGTGTCAGGTACTGGGGAGGATGGGGAGAAGGAGTTGGGTATATTCACATGTAATGTGTGCGGTGCGCACTGTCTGGGGGATGGACACACTTGAAGTTCCGACTTGGGTGGGGCAAAGGCAATATATGTAACCTAAACATCTGTACCCCCGTAATATGCTGAAATAAAAAACAAAAAAAGAAAAAATGAAATAGAAAAAAACAAAAAGATACAATAGATCAACAAAACAAAGAGTTGTTTTTTTGGAAAGAAAAACAAAATCAACAATGTATTTCTATTCTAAGAAGATAAAGAGAGATGGCTCCAAAAAGTAACATTAGAGATGAAGACATCACAGCTGATATCAAAGAAATACAAAGTGTCTTTTAAAACTGTCAGAAAGATCTGTATGCTGTCAGCAAATTTTTTCTGTAAAGAAAACCAAATGATCTAATTTTAAAATGGGCAAAAAATATGAATAGACATTTCTCAAAAGAAGACATACAAATTGCCAACAAGTATATGAAAGAATGTTCAATATCACTTATTATTAGAGAAATGCAAATCAAAACTTCAGTGAGATATAACTTCACTGCAGTTAGAATAGCTATTGTCAAAAAGACAAAAAATAGGAAATGTTGATGAGGATGTGGATAAAGGGAAACTCTCATACATTTTTGGTGAGTGTGTAATTTAGTGCATCCATTATGAATGATAGTATGGAGCTTGCTCAAAAAATTAAAAATAACTACTGTATGATCTAATAACCCCACTACCTGGTATGTATCCAAAGGAAATGAAATCAGTATGTTGAAGAGATATTTGCATTGCTATGTTTATTGGAGCACTATTCACAATAGGAAAGATATGAAATCAACCTAAGTGTCCATCAAGGGATGAATGGATAAAAAAAAAGTTGTGTATATATACGCAATGTAATACTATTCAGTCAAAGAAAAGAATGAAACTCTTGTCATTTGCAGCAACATGGATTAACTTAGAGGAAATTATTGTAAGTGAATAAGCTAAGCACAGAAGGAAAACACCACATGATTTCACTCATATCTGGAATCTAAAAAAGTTGATCTAAGAAGTAGAGAGTAGAATAGTGGCTACCAGAGGATGAGGAGGATAGGGAGAGTGGAGATACGGAGAGGTTAGTCAGCAGGTACAGAGTAACAATTAGCTAGTAAGTATAAGTTCTGGTGTTCCTTGTACAGTAGGGTGACTATGGTCAACAATGATGAAAGGTATATTTCAAAATAGCTGGAAAAAAAGATTTTGAATGTTCTTACCAAAAAGAAATGACAAGTGTTTGAAGTGATGGACATGTTAATTATCCTGATTTGATCACTAGACAATGTATACATGTATCTAAACCTCACACTGGACTTCGTAAATATTTACAATTATTATGTGTTAACTAAAAACAAAACCTAAAAATAATGTTCATATATATGGATAATGTGCATATGTATAATGAACATCTATCTATATAATATTAGCATATATATAATGTATAGGAGTTTATATTATATATAGGTATATACATAAAAATTTATGAGCATATGAGTGTATATATAATATGAACATATATATAATATGTGTATATACATATATACATAATAAAGTTAATTTACTTTTGTTAATTTTATCAATATTTTTACTCAGATATGTTTAAGAATCTCATCAATATCTGAAGAATTACTATTTCTGTAAAATCAGCTTTATACTAATTGCTTCATTAAAGCCTAAATGTCTTATTTTATAGATTATGCTACCACCAAAACTTTATCAATCTCTTTTTTCCTATTTTTTTTTTTTTTCCTTTTTGAGACAGGGTCTTTGTCTGTTGCCTAGGCTGAAGTACAGTACTGGTGTGATTAGAGCTTACTATAACCTTAAACTCCTGGGCTCAAGCGATCGTTCCACCTTGGCCTCCCAAAGTGGTGGGATTACAGGCATGGGCCACTATGCCCAGCCAAATTTCTTCTATATTTGAAGAAATTTTCAAATGTAAATTTGTATGATTCAAAATGACCCTATGATATAGAAACTATTACTGACTTCATTTTACAAATGATGAACCTGAGACAAAAAGAATTTTTAGTGACTCACCTAAGAATGTACAATTAGTAAGGTGCTTGGCTTTGAACCAACATGCTAGATCAGGGATCGGCAATTTTTTTCTGCAGAGAACCATATAGTTACTATTTTAGGTTTTCTGGGCCACATGCATTTCCAATACAAAGTCTTTTTAAAATAATTGCTACCTTTTTAAATGTTGGAATAGTTCTAAGCTCTCAGGCCACACAAAAACAGGCAGCAGGCTGAATTTGTCCTATAGTCCACACTTCGTATCTCCTGTGCTGGAGTAAAAGAAATTTCCTTGCCCCTGGTTACTTGTTATGATAGATCCTAGAAGAGGGTATTCTAACCTCCTTATTGAAAGTCTTTGTACTAAATTATCTGTTTTCTTTGTAAGTTGAAGATAATACTATTTTACTTATTATTTTAAAGGTATAATATTTTAGTAGAAATATTTCCATAATATAACTCTAATTTCTTAGGAGTAGCACTAAATCATCAAAGATTAAATGTTGGTTTGAAAATAATTTTCTTGAAGTAAAAATGGAAATGTGAATCTTAATATGAAACCATTATACTATAATGGTGCTTTTATTTAAACAAGGCATATCTTGATGTTAAGAACATAAGACATTTTATAATATGATCTCATGTCTATAGATAGATAGGTTTTTAACGTGAATAATCAGTAGTTCTTCAAAGTAAATGCTTCAAGTAGCATTTTCCATTAGCAATAACTCTCTATAAATGTCCAATTAAATCTCAGTTAAATCTTTATTGGAAACACCAGTATGATGGAATGTCCAGTAGATAAGATGTAATATTTACACAGTTTGAAGAGTCCTACTGGGAAAGAAAAGTAGATTTGTGTTCAGAAAAAAACTTTTTTATGAATGTACTTTGTGCTAGGCATATAAATTGTGTTTTCTGCTGATTTATACATAATAAACCAAAAATACAATCAAATGAGCATTACTAATCCTGAGGACTGAAAATAAAATATATAAACAATTAATTTTTTCTCAATTAAATAAATATTTGATATATAAAGAATGAAAAACAACTTTTCTCTGTTAGATTATATTTTATATTTATCTTTTTGAGTATAAATTAATTTCATATAGACGTTTTTCTCAAATTTCATATTTAAAATATCTACGGCTTGGTCTTTGGTTTGTTTGTCCTTACATATGAGCACCAAATAATCTCGTTTACTCTTATGACTTGAAACACCAACTCCACACTAATAACTCCTAAATTTATTTTTCTAGACCTAACTTCTCCAATAAAATCCATGCTTCATACAGTCAACCTTACAATTGACTGCTCTACTTGAGAGAAGTCCTCAAAATGTTAGCATGGCTTAAAACAGTTTTATTGATTTTCTTGTACCAATCTGTTTCTAACTTCATCTTTCCCATCCTAGTAAAACACTGCAATTTATCCCCTTAGTCTAGCACCAAACCTGTGATTCCTCTGTTTACCTTACTTTCCACATCCAATTTCTCAGAAAATTGCACCAACTTTATCTGTAAAACAAATATCAATATCAATTGTTCATGGCATCATCATATTGTTTGTTTTTTGTTTTAGAATACAGAAATGATTGAAATATTTATGTGTTCTTTCTGCTTCCAAAGTTAACCTACACTATTTTCTCCATAACAGCCAGAGTGATTCTTTTAAAACATTAATCAAATATGTAACTCCTCTGCTTAAAATTTTCCAATGTCTTCTCATCAAATTAATAATAAAACAAGGAAACAAAAAACTTCACTGCGTTTTAGAAAAATTTAATGACTTGGTCTCATACATTTTATCACCCTGATCTTTTTCCACTTTCTGTCTTAATAAATTTGGCATACATATTCACTGACCTTGTTTCTGTTCTTCGATCTTATTGATCACATTCTAGCCTTAGTCACTGCATTAGCTTTTTCCTTTGTCTGTAATTTTTTTTTAAAGCAATATGCCATTTCACTCTCACTCACCATGTCTCAGCTTTATTTTCTCCTCAATGCTTCTCAAGTCATCCTAGTTGTTTGTTTATTTTTTTTATTTTTATCAGTCCCTTCTCCAAATAAAATATGATTTTTGAAAGTTGGCGAGTTTTATTTATCCTTGCACTTCTGTATCTATTATGTCATTGGACATAAAAGAAATTCAATATGTATTTGGTGATAGAATTAATCAATATATAAATAAGTATAATATGTATTTGATAAAAAATACTTTCTTTTTATGGCACAATAGCGTGGAGATTGAATATGGCCACAAAATCTTTGTATCTCCTTCTATCCAAGTAGAGTCTGTATCATCATCCCTTAATACTGGTCTGACCTTGTGAGGAGTTTGGACTGTGTGTGACAAAAGAGATATTTTTCTTAGTTTCAGAGTCTAGACCTCAAGAGACCTTGCAAATTCCACCTACATTCTCTTAAAATACTGTCCTCAGACCACCATATAAGGAAGCTGTATTAACACAATGGAGGATGGGAGCCCATGTGAACCCAGCACCAATTGCCATACATGGCAGTGGGGCCATCTCAAGTTGTCCAGTCCAACCAAACTTCCAGCAGTCAACCTTCCAGGTGAATGCTGCTGCATGAGTCATTCTAGACAAAACTAACAGAAAATATATCGTCTAACATCAATAAGAAGTTATAAATTATTGTAATTTTAAGACATTACATTCAAGGTAGTTTGATATACAGCAGTTGATCACTAATACAGAAATTAGTACATAGAAGTAGAGTGCTGCTGTGTTAAAATTTAAAAACATGGGACATTGGCTTTGGTGCCAGTCAGCAGATTGTGGCTGAAAAGGCAATATGAAACCTGTTACTGAACAAAGAGCAAAGACAGCGATGGACAACCGGCAATTCACGATAGTGTGTTTGATAACCTGACAGATAGGAAAAAGTCCCCAATATACTTGTGGCTCTGGATCAAGATATCTCTAGAGAGATGACCTAAACAAGGAAAGGTTTGGTTTGTTAGCATAAGTTAGAGGTTACATGGAAGGCCCAGGATGTGCTGGGTTGGAAAATAAAATTATTTGATATTTTTGGTTTTTTCATGTAGCAGATTTTTTTTGCATTCATTAGATTTAGGGGTCACCCAAATAGTGCACATTGTACCTAATAATAATTTTTGATCTCTTACACCCTTCCACTATCCTGTCTTCTCAGTCTACAGTGTCCATTATAGCACTCTGTATGACCCTGTATACTCATTATTTAGCTCCCACTTATAAGGGAGAACATGCAGTATTTGTTTTTATGTTCCTGAGATACTTCACTTAGGATAACAACCTCCAGTTAAATCTAAGTTGCTGCAAAAGACCATGCAGCAGATTTTTAAAGGAATACATGACTTTAAAGAAAAATCAAATTATAATGTCGCTATATGGATCTTTGTTAAGACAAAGATCAACAAAATTTAGGTCGGTATTTAGAAAGGAGGGGGCTTCTAATTAAGAATATTAATTGTGTGTTATCACAGTAGCCTCCATTAAGCCCAAAGAAGACAGAAGCCTGTCTTTAAAAGAATTGGTGATATGGCTATTTAAGTATGAAGTGAATGCTGATTATATTCATGGGGAACCTACTAAGAGTTATTCTAGTGAAAACATTGACATTCTGAAATAAGAGTCAATAAAGAGATCAAAATGAAAACAGGTTTCTGGGCTTCTAATTTCTTTAGGCAGAAAAAAGGCTGACAAACATACTTATCTACAAACTTAGTACATTTCTTATCCAAAGAGAAATGTCTGTCAAAGGATAGAGCTAGGAACCCTGAGGGCAGTGCCAACAGCTGAGGAAAGCAATGGATTTGGGTACTACAACCAGATAGGAGACTTCGGAGATTGACAGTAAGTTTTTGATTGGATGTCGGAATTTTTATTAACCAGTGGCTGCTCTGTACTTATCTTCTTTCTTCTTTTGAGTTATAGTGTCTATTGTGATTACATGTTCCTGTCTCTCCAACGTATGTGAAGAGGATAAATAACGTTCCTTACAGTTCACAGCTTTTTGATCAAGAGCCATACCTAAGAAGGCTGATTAAAAGGGCTTCATCTGTATTATGTATAGAAAGCTCACAATAATGTAGACTTGGAGCATAATGCCATTTTTGATGGATTTTGGTTGGCTGTAAGTGTATTTTTCATGTGTTCGTTAAAGGGCACACTGCTTTAGAGTAAATATGGCCACTGATTCTTTCAAGTTCTTCCTTTGAAGAAATGGGGTCTATTTACCCATGCTTTGAATTCAGGTTGAACTTGTGAATTGATTTAACCAATGACCTGTGATAGAAATGACATTGTAAGTTCCAAAACCTTGTAATTTCTCCAGGGATCTTGCTGATTCTGTCAACATTCACTTGAAATATTGACCGGCAACTATCAAGCGAGGATGCTGGTCTGGATCACTTGAGGATAAAAGGCCACATGGATAGGATCCAAGGGACTCAGGCCAACAGCCAGCACTAACACCAGACATGTGAGTGAAAAAAATATAAGACTTTCATCCTAACTCACCTTTTTGCTGAATTCATCTGCAAGAGTAAATGCATAAAAAATCTGCAAAGGAGTCATCCAGGCAACCCATAGAATCATGGCAAGTGATAAGCAATAAATTTTTGTTTAAAACCACTAAGTCAGAAATAGTTTTTATGTAGCAATATATAATTGATACAATTAGGCATTGTGTAAGTTACTAGATAATTATTTTTTATATTCACTTAAAAATGTCAGTATCTAGAAATTCTAGGTGATAATTTTTTTTTTTTAATTTCAGGGTATTATGAGGGTACACATTTTGGTTACACTTTATGTTTTTGCCTCACCCAAGCAAGGGTTAAAGGCATGCCCTTCCCCCCCTACAATGCTCCCCATGCCCTTTAGTTGTAGAATTTATTTTGTTTTCACAATTACTAATTATTTAAAAAATTGCTTTTTAAAATCAACTAACGTTGGTTTTCCAAAAGGATTTTCTATATAATACCTAGAGTTGTTATTCAATTTTTTATCTAAAAAATATGTATTGAGTACTCACCACAGTTTACAGGAACTGAATTTATTACAAAATACATCATTAAATGAAGTCTGAGATAATTAAAAGAAATAAACCCAAATATTTTAACTTCACAGAAAACAAAGGACCCCTTTCTTGTTTCGGTGTCATTCCTATCATCAATAGTCTTGTACGGTGGGACAATATTTCTTAGTGGATAATTCAGCAAAATAATTTACCTCCAGCTTCCCTTTAAACATTAACACTATGTGGACTATCCAGGCACATAATAATATTTCAGATTTTCATCAGATAGAAAATAGAAAG
>CAUYSK010124567.1:0-13318 GCA_963575035.1 Avahi laniger | reverse complement strand
AGGAGGAAATGACACTGTGGAGCTGGCTGGGGCTGAGGTGCAGGGTGGAGAGAGTGGAGGGGTTGGCTGGAGTCAGAAAAAGGAGTTTTTCATCTGTCTTAATTCAGACAGGAAGTCAGCCCAGGGGCGGTGAGTGCCGCGTAGACTGAGTGCAGGGGGAGGTCCGGAGCAGAGACTGGACTGGATGTCTGGAAGCCGAGAAAGGAGCTAGGGGAGCCCAGACTGGAGGCAGAGGAGGGCTTCCCTGGGTATTTCCACTAGGAAAAGAAGGAAGGAAGGAAAGACCCAAGCCACCTCGTGGAGAGAGTGACTGTTTCAACTTGGAGATTCCAAAGACCAATATTTCAGCCTTGCGGAGCTGGATGGGTAGGGGCAGCGTGGACAGTAAAGGGAAACTAGGACATGTGGTGATCTGGGGGGAGCATCCCGGGAGTGATGGGGGACAACAATGTGTAAGGAAGATGAGGTCTCTGTCCTCCAGGGGCTCTGGTCTCATGGAGGCTTTGCAGGGCTGAGAACCAGAAACAGACAGACCAGGCTCTGCACCAGGTTTCCAGCCGACTGCATTTCACTGCGGTCCTGTTGGACTCTGACCTCCTGTTCTCACACCAGGGAATTTTAGCCGTGGTTAGTGTTTATTTAAGTTACTTCCCCTTGAATTCACTGGAGCAAAACACTGCCCGGTAGGCAAGTACTGCCTATGCCCCAAGGGGTCTGAGTGGGAGCTTGCAGGTGTGGGGATGGGGGCACCCCGGGGAGCAATGTCCAGGCTCTCTGTCCAGGACAGAGGCTTCTGCAGAGCCAGAGCTCTACGGGGGGCAGCGGGCCGCCTGGGCAAGGGTGTGGGTCTGGCTTGGACTGTGGGGCCCCAGAGAGCTCACATGTTAAGAGTGATACACCTTCCCATGCATCCGATGTGCCATTTCGTAACACGAATTCCTCTACAAGACACAATTGCTTAAAGGTTTTGGATTTTTTCTTTAGTTCTAAAACAAACATTTAAAACATAAAAATAAATTTCAATTTTAAAGATAGTAATCAAATTTGGTACCATTTTTCAGATGCGAAATCAATTTTGTTTGCCCTTTCTAAACTAAAATAAGTCATCTTACAGTTTGCCTCCTGTTCCATTGTTTTGAATTTTAAACAGGAATAAAAACTCCAAGCAGTCCCTTAGAATGACAGAACTGAAATAACTCAGGTTTTGCCTCTTTGCCTAAGCACTATGCTATCATTGTTTATTTGGAATCTACTGTTCTCTCATGAATGTGGCACCCCAGGGCTCGGATTGTGATTGCACCTGAAGCAAAGTGAGCTCAAACAACACAGCCACAGAAACTCACCTTTGAAACCATCCATGCGGGCCAGGCAGGGGCCAGCTGTAAGGCTGAGAATTCTCTGAATTAACTTTGTGTAGGATACGGTGTTTATTAGAGGATGTGTAATAAAAATATGCAAATTCGAAGCTTACATTTATTTATATAAAATCTAAACTCATCAGTAATCATGGTAAATTGTTTGGAAGTTTCATCAACAAAAGATTTTTTTATATCAGAGAGCAGTATTTTATTCCTGATCTTTTTAAAAATTGCTGGGCCATGATGATGTTAAGAAGCAGGAGACTTTTTATCATTATTAGTCTTGTGGTTAATTTTCCTACAGACAATGCCCTACCCCTTGGTGTATCAGCAGCTCGCAGGGCTGTCATGAGGACTAAATGAACTGAAACAAGTAAAGCACTTAGAAGAGGACTTAAAGTTAGCGATTACTTGTTTTTCTAGCAGACAGATCCTACATCTAAAAGAATCCACAGGTATTTGACAAGGGCTGCCCACGAGCCACAAAAATCCTCACATAAAGAAGGTAGAAATAGCCAAGATGTTCCGAAAAAAAGAGTAATACTGGGGACCTTGACCTACGCATATAGCAAGAATTATCACAAAACTGTAGTAATTAAATGTGATATTGATACAAGAATGGGCAAATAATCCAATGAAACAGAACAGAGAGTCCAGACACAAGGCCACCAACATAGAAACTTGGTGTATGACAGATCCTTAGGAAAAGTATGGATTATTTAACAAGTGGTGCTGGACCAACTGTTTATATGGAAAAAGAATGATATTAGATCCCTATCTCACCACCTACTTGAACTTAATTCTACGTGGATTAGGAAAAAAAACAAATGAGCACACTGCAATATATAAATATGTCTCAAAAAATTATAGGACATCTGAATTCAGGATAGGGAAGGTTTTTTAAGAGAGCACAAAAATAGTGCTAGCCATATGAGAAATGATTGAATAAATACAATGGGAATAAAGACAAAAAAAAAGGATTCTCCGTGACATTCGTAATCAGTGAAATACAAATTCACATGATGATGAGATACCATTTTATACTCTCTGGAATGGCAAAAATGAAAGAATCTGATATGAAGTGTTGGTGAAGATATGATTTGCTGAGAACAATTGGACATTGCTGCTGAGAGTGTAAATTGGTGCAATCACTTTGGAAAATAATTATTAATAGATGTGATCTTGGAAAAATGAACTCTGCACATTCCGTGGCCTAGGAGGTTCATTCCCAGTATATTCCCCAAAGATATTCTTGCACATTGTACCAGTTGACAGGCACAAGAATACTTACAGCTGCATTATTCAATAATTAAAAAGCATTTTCATTGTAAAATATACTTGTGGAAAAGTGAAACTTCTATGTAATCACCACTCGGTAAAGAAATTGAACATTGCCAGCCCCTGAAAGAGACCTGCATTCACCCTCCTGACCTCGAATCTCCTCTAGTCTCCTCCTCCAGGTAAACACTGTCCTGTTATTGTAATCATTTCTTTGCTTATGTTCATAGTTTTATCAACTAATTATGAATCCTAAGCTTAACATTTTCTTTTGCCTGTTTTTGAATTTTCTGTAGGTGGAACCATACAGTATGTACCTTTTTGCATCTTTTTTTTTTATTTTTAACACATTAGCTGCTATGTGAGTTGTATTTAACTCATGCTAGTTTTGAGCCTGCAGCCTCGTGAAGCGTATGTAACTCACATATCTTTTTACCTTGAGTCGTGTGAACTAGTTTTCAAGTTGCATATAACTCACACATAGAAAACAGTAAAAAAATAACAAATTTTTGATTAAATTAGAAAGGATAATTTCGTTTTTGAAATTTTTATTCTATTTTCATAATAAAACACTGTGGCCCCAGGGAAAAAATTTCTTTTTTCTAGTGTGGCAGTCAATGTGTTAAACTCAACATTATGTTTTGGAGATTCATCATATTGTGTTATGGCTATAGTTCATTTATTTTTATTGTTTGTATAGTATTGTATTGTATGACTATACCTCAATTTATTTATCCATTCTACAGTTCACGAACATTGGGGTTGTTCCAGTTTTTGGCTAATATGAACATTATATTAAATTGCATTTCCTTGATTACTAATAGGGTTGGGCATCTTTCATATGTCTATTGGCTATTTGGATTTCCTTTTGTGAAGTGTATATTCAGGGTTTTTTGGGGCCCATTTTTCTATGAGCTTTTTTGTCTTTCTTACTGATTTATAGGCATTCTTTATGTAGTTTGAGTTTTCTGTCAGTTTTATATACCCCAGATATATTCTCCTACTCCGTGGCTTGCCATTTCACTTTCTTGATGTTGTCTTTTGATGAACAAAATTCTTATCTCTAACTTAGTCAAATTTATCAGTTTTTTTCATTATGGTTAGTATTTTTTGTGTGCATCTTGTTTAAGAAATCTTTCTCTATCCCAAGGTTAAGAAAATAGTCTCTTGTGATACCTTCTAAAAGCTTTATTTTTTTATCTCTAGTTTGATGTTCACCTGTAAGCTACCTGGAGTTGTATTTTGTACATGGTGTGAGGTGGGGGTCCCCTTTTATATTTTCCATGTGGATGCTCAGTTGTCCCAGCCATGTGTATTTTAAAGATGGTTCTTTCTCCATTGTCCTTCAGTTTTATCTCTATCATAAATCAAGTGTCCATACATATTTGGATGTCTTTAAGAACACTCTATCCTATTCCATTAATCTATTTTTCTGTCCTTGAACCAATACTATGCTGCTTTGATTAATGTAGCATTGCTCTAAGTCTTAACAATGGGTAGAGCAAATCCTCTCTCTTCTTTCTTCTTCAAGAGTATCTTAACTCTTGTTAGTTCTTTTTATTAATATTAAAATTTTCAGTAAATTTTAGAATATACTTGTTGGGATTTTAATTGTGAGTGCAATAAATCTATATACCAATTTAGTGTAGGATTGGTATTTTTATTATATTGAGTCTTTTAATCCATGAATATTGTGTTACTCCTCATTTATTTAAGTCTTCCATAATAAAAATTTATAGTTTTCTGGATAGAGGTCTTGAAATCTTTTGTTAGCTTTATTCCTAGCTTTATTTGATATTTGTTGATGCAAATGTAAATAGTATCTTTCTCTTTTAGTTTAATAATCTAGCTGGTTGTTACTAATATAGAGAAATGCAATTGATTTTTGGGTGATGAGCAACCTTGTGAAGCTCCCATAACTTCTAATGTCTTATAGATTCTTTCAGTTTTTTATGTATACAATCATCTGCAAAATAATGATACCTTTTAAAATATTTATGCTTTGGCCGGTCGTGGTGGCTCATGCCTGTGATCCCAGCACTCTGGGAGGCTGAGGTGGGTGGATCGCTCAAGGTCAGGAGTTCGAGATCAGCCTGAGCAAGAGTGAGACCCTGTCTCTACTAAAAAATGGAAGGAAATGATCTGGACAACTAAAAATATATATATATATATATAAAATTAGCCAGGCATGGTGGTGCATGCCTGTAGTCCCAGCTACTCAGGAGGCTGAGGCAGGAGGATCACTTGAGCCAAGGAGTTTGAGGTTGCTGTGAGCTAGGCCGACGCCATTGCGCTCTAGCCCGGGCAACAGAGCAAGACTCTGTCTCAAAAAAAAAAAAAAAATTTATGCTTTTAAATATATTTTTCTTGTTTTACTGTTTTGGCTTAAATCTCTCCTATAAATGTTAAAGTGATTATTGTGGGAATCTTTGTTCCTATCCTGATATTCAAAGGAAAGCATTTGATATTTCACTGTTAAGTTGGATGTTTGCTGAAGATTTATTGTTAGGTACCCTTTATCACATTAATATATCCCCTTCTGTTTCTAGTTTGTTGATAGTGTTTATTTTAAATAGTAAATGAATATTATACTTTATCAATTGCTTTTTTTTGCATCTGTGAAATATGATTTTTTTGCTTTATTACATTGATTGATCTTCTAACATTAAACCAACTTTGCATTCTTGAAATAAACTAAATTTAGTAATCAGGTACCCTCCTATTTTATATCACTGGACTTGGACTGCCTTTTTGTTGTTGTTTAGGATTTTTGCATCTACATTATACATGATACTCATCTGTAATTTTCCTCCCTTCAATTAATAATTAATTAATAATTAATAATAAATTTTAGTATCAAGTCTGTATTAGCCTTGTAAGATGAGTTGAAGAAAATACCCCCTTCCACTTTCTGGAAGAGATCCTAAAAGATTGACATAATTTCTCACTTAATACTGTGTGAAATTTACACATGTGCAACCTCATTATATAAAAAAGGCCAACCCCCCGAATTACATTAAAATGTACACAATTATATACAATTTCAATTTTACAAAATTGTTAATCATGTGATATTATAATTACATAATTACAAAATTTAAAATTACAAATAGATAAAAAAATCACATCAATTACAATTTTACAAAAATTACACAATAAATTACGAAATTATGTTATAAAACCTTCCCCCAAACAGGCTTTGGAGTCAGACTGTCTCCAGCATGAATCCTGGCTCTACTGATAGGCTACGTGGTCCTGTGTCAAACTTTTTACCTCTCTGAGCTCTCAGTGTCCTTGTCTGTCATGCGGGTATAGAAAGTGTCAGGAGGAGTAAATGCAACAGCTATGTGTAAAGCAATTAGCCCTGGGCTGGATATATACAATAGGTGTTCATACAAAGTAATGTTGTTCACATTGTATGTTGATAATTCGGTGATTCACTCAAGGGTTTATCGAGCACCCACTGCAGGCCAGGCTAGGTGCTGAGCACTGAGGATATAACAGGAGGCAGAACTGGAGGTGACCTTTGATGCAAGGATCGAGCGGCTGTTCCTGCAATGGATGACCTGACTCCACTGAAATGACCTCATGGCCCGTGTTTATGGTGCCAACTCTGTGCACCTGTTTTGTTCTGGATGGGCAAGAGTAAGCAAAAGCAGCCATTTCTGTCTGAGAGGGGGCAATCAGAGCCTAATATTGAACTCTTTGGAAACAAACTCGTGGCAGTCATATGCAAGGACCACCTTCTTCAGGAAATGAATGAAGACATGTTGCTTTTCCTAAACCAGTTTCCTTGGTTGCATTTCTTGACAAGGGTCAAAGGTGTCATAAAAAGGACTGTCTCCATTGTCCTTGTCCTGCACAAAATTTCCTCCAAACCCCACCAGCTTCTCTCCCGCTGCAGGGGGTTTACCAGGAAACAGGTGCACGAGGGCAGGACCTGCTGAAGGCCTGGCAGACTGGAAACTGAATCCAAGTGGCCTGAGGTCTAACCCTCCCTTACGCTAGGTAATTTCTCCCCCTGCATCTGAGTTTGTGAATTTAATAATTCTCAGGTGGCCCATGGACTCCTCCAGTGCTCCTGGAAATCTCTGTACCAAGCCTCATTTTCTGCCACACATGGCTTTGATTCTTGGGTACACATTTCTCAGATGGTTTTATGAGGCTCAGGGATAATATCTATCTCCTAGCTTTGTTGTGAGGATTCAGTGAGACACATTAGAAATGCGGTGATGTCCAGCAAGGCAGTACAGAGTGCGGGCTCGCTTATTTGACTATTTGTTGGGTCCGGGGGCCAGTCTTGTCTCTCTACAGATATACAGATATGCAGGTCTATGAACATACAGTTGGAGATAAGCTCTGGATAGACAGATATACACATATGTACAGTACGTTCACATATATGTAGTATTCAATATTTCAACAAATAACTGAGTGCCTACTACATGTGATTCACCATATTCATATTTATGTGGTTGGATCAATTGTTAGTCTTATTTGCAAAATCCAAAAAAGAAATCTAACATTTGAGTTTACATGAGAAGTGTTGGGAAAATCATTTTCTAAAATGAACGACGATGGGGCAACAGGATTTGGGGGGATGGGCGTTCACAGGTTACCTGCTCCTCATTGATGGCAGCGTAGGTCTAACCCCAGGACCGTGAGAGATGGCCGTCCAAGGGCACCACTGTGGAAGACCTGGCATTCTGCCTCCTTGTCCAGTCAGACTCTGCCAGCCTGCGGTTTTGCCATTGTGGGGACGTCAGATGCTGATGGGTAGGATCAATGTGGAGGAAGTTGGCTCCACTAGGGTAGAGGATGAATGGCCACTACTGCTTGTGTGCCAAAGGGCCCAGCCGCCCTGGGAGGGTGGACAAGGAGAGCGGGCGGGAGGAGGGGCATGCTTCATTGTCCTGTGAGCATCTGGCCCAAGTTCAGGGCTGGTGCTCTTGTTCAGAAAGATTTAGCTGGTGGTGCAGAGACCTGTGAGCTTTCTCTTCCAGAACTTTAATGATATTTAAAGCTGCATGAGGTGCTCCCGATTGTGGATTTATTTGGAGATGAGTGTCTCCGCTGAAGAGTGGCAAGAATCTTAAAGTTCCTAAAAATACAAGTTCTTAAAAAACGCACTTGTTTGGTATGAGAATGAAAAACAGGGGCCAAAGAACAAATCAACTGGCAAGACTTCTCTGGTAAGTTAAAAAAAAAAATTCAGGCTGGGATTCAGACGAATTTGTGCTCGTGTAAGGATTAGGGCATGCAAAAGCGAGAACTTCAGCATGCGAAAGTATTACTTGGAAGCTATTTTAAAATACAGATACTTGCATCTATTTGACAGATCTGGAGCAGTTACTGTTAGTTACTACTTAGTTAATGCTAAGTTTTTCGCTACAAATGCAAGAAGCAAGTGTCCTCATAATTTCTGCCTGACTGTGGCAGCCAAGAACTGAATGAGGGAATATAGGAGTAACAAAAGATAGGGGGAGGGAGATAATATTTGTAACTCAGAAATAACCTTGTAAACAGCAAAGAGCCTATTTCATTCTAAAAAAGAAGTCTAAAATTTGAATTTATATGAGAAGCGTTGAAAAAAATTTATTTTCCCTATACCCTTGCCTTTTGTTTGATTCCATTTTTTAAATTTTATTTCTATTTTAGAATATTATAGAGGTACACATGTTTTGGTTACATAAATTGCTTTTGTACTGTTTGAATCAAAATTATAAGTGTGCCCATCACCCAGATAGTGTGCATTGTACCCATTAGGTGTGAATTTACCCTCCTCCCCTCTCCCGCCTGAATGTTATTTCCACATGTGCACGTAAGTGTTGATCGATTAGTTCCAATTTGATGATGAGTACATGTGGTGCTTGTTTTTCCATTCCTGTGATACTTCACTTAGGAGAAGTGGGCTCCAGCTCCATCCAGGTCCATACAAGAGGTATTAGTTCACTTTTATATGGCTGAGTAGTACTCCATGGTATACATATATCACATTTTCTTAATCCACTCATGTATTTATGGGCACTTGGGTTATTTAAACTTCTTTGCAATTGTGAATTGTGCTGCTATAAACAGAGTACAGGTGTCTTTTTTATAGAATGACTTTTTTCTGGTTCATTTCATTTTAAAAGTGTAATTTAAAGCTAAATGAAAAGTCAGTGTGGGAGGAGATACAGATTCCTGGGCCCCACTTCTGGAGATTCAGATTCGGCTGGTCTGGGGTGGGACCCTATATTCTGAATTCCTAACAAGCTCCCAGGGGTGCTGATGTGGCAGGTCTGCAGGCCTTACTTTAAGCGGCACCAAGTGAGGGACTGTTAATTTTCAGTTTTTGAAAGTATAGGTAGAAAATGTTCTCAAATTTGACTGCCTTATAATCAATGAGGAGCCTTACAAATCTCCCAGTACCCTGCCTGCATCCTAGACCAGGAGCAGGGGAATCTCTGGTGGTGGGGTCCAGGCATCTGTATTTTTTAAAGCTTCCCAGGTGTTTCAATGTCTAGCCCAGGTAAGGAACCACGCCTCTATTCTAGGAGGAAATTATCTGGGGCAATGGCAACCAAAGTACTCCATCATTATGAGGTGTGTGTCGGAATCACTTTGGAGACCACAGATATTTTGTAATGCTTCCCGTCCTATCTTGAAATGAAATTCACGGATAGAATAATCTTCTTACACACATCATTAAAAAAAAGTTCTTCTCTAATATAAAGGAGAAACAAAAAAGAAGTTAAAAAAGTAGCCTTTGATAAATACATGTATTCAAAAGGCAAATGCTTGGGTACATGTTCTCCAGAAGACATAATGAAGTACCCAGGTGTTTGTCCTCTGAGAAGTGGCGGTGACAGCCTCAAATGAAGACCATGACACCACTGGCTTCATGGTCTTGGTGTGGTTTTCCAAATCGGTGGAAGTCTCTTAGTAAATTTCTGGACACAACAAAGCACCTTGACCCACCCCAGGTTCCTGCACAATTCGGCTCATAATAAACCAGGTAATAGCGCTCTGATTAAATGTCAGAGTCTAGGGTAGGTAGTTATCAGCAGGTTGTTCACCGACATGCATTTCAGGCTGAATTGGACACTTCAGAAACTCAAGCCTTTCCCTTCCTCCCCCAAATGCCAGGATTTGGGACTATCATTGTGCAAGCACAAACCCTGCCTCCAGCCCCCAGATTTCTCAGGGCGCCCCTTGAACACGGACGCAGAATGATGGAAAGAAAATGAGCTCAGGGAAATGTACTCGGTTGTCAGTTCCGCTTTCCACACTGGAGCAGCATCCCGCAGACCACGGCAGGTGGGCGACACTGTGATCAGGCTGGATAAAAGGCTCCCACCCCCAAATAGTCGCAGAGGCCTGTTCAAAGGGGTGGGGAAAGAAAGGTTGCAGGCTTCTGGCCAAGCACACCCTCACTGAAAGTTCAGGTTCGGTTCCCAGTCCCGGAGCGCGCAGAGGGCCCTTAAAGAAGAGGCGAAGGCGCTTCCTTCCCATCCCCTGCACCCGCGCCCCTCCCTCGAAGAGAAACCTGGGAAATATTTAGCAATCTCTAGTGCCCTCTAGTGGCAGATACTGGCCATATCGGGCACCAAAAGATGTCTTAAATTAAATTTTTATCGTTTAAAAACCTACACAAGTAAAATTCTAGCCCATGCAGAAGGTTTATAGAGTAAAAATCTCAAGTTGTCTTGCATTTCCTTTCCTCATCCCAATATCACTACACCCCCAGAGGACGTTTCCACACTTTTCTATGCATTTACAAATGATACATATGTATATTTTTTATATATATATATATTCATTTCCAGATGTGCACATTGAAATGTAGACATGTAGAAACATATATCATATGTGTACATATGATATATATGTCTTATATGTGCCCATAAAATAGACATTTTTTATGTGCATGTATGTAGATATTTATTATATTTATAAATGTAAAAAATATTTTAAAACTTTATATAAAACATACACAATATAAGTATATAAATAAATATTATATAGTATGACAAATTTAATATAATTTATGTGATACATTTAGAGAAAGTTTATATGTTTATATTGATAATATATTAATATATATTATATAAGGTCTTAATATATTTTATAGTTTCTTTTTTCTTTTTCTTCCTTTTGTTTAAAAAAACCCAGCCAAGCCACTGCTTATTGTATAAAGTTTTTAAACATAAAAGGGACTTTATCATTTTCTTGCTGCACACTGTTGTGCAGTGTGGCTGTAACCAGATGTATTTGATTTTGTCCCCCACTGATGGACATTTAAATGGTTTTCATTTATCCCCCTTCAAAAAAATACTTCAGACGTGTAACTGTTCACATATGTGAGTTTTTCTGCAGGATAGGTATCCAGAATGCTTCCAACGTTTCATTCAAGTCAGAGGCTCAAACGTGAAATGCAAAAACCTGTCAAAATGAGAAGCATTAGACACGAGCCTGTTGAAGGAGTGAGGTGAGGGGAAATTTTATAAACTCAGAATAGAAGGAAAAGGCTGGATAGGGATGAGGGGTGGGAAATAGGTGGTTTTTTTTTTTTTTTTTTACCTATAGCTGCATCCTGGCCCTGGAGTTTATGTTTTTAATTTAGAAAATAGTTAAAACTTTTATCCGGTTCAAAACCAAAAACAATAAAAGGGATTTAGAGACAATCTCCTTCTATGTTCCAGCCACACGGTTCTCCCCCCAGGGCTAATCAGTGTCAGCGGTCTCCTCTGCATCCTTCCAGAGGTAGTTTATGCATAAGCAAAAAAGAGGCGCTCTCTCTTTTGTTTTCCCTTCGAAAACCATCCATGATTGTACATCATATACATAGTCTGCACCTCCTTCTTAGTAAATACAGAGAGATTCTTCCATTATGAAGAAACGGCTTTCTTCCTTCCCTTCTCATGGCATTCCATTATGAGCACGTGCTGTTGTTTATTTAACCAGTCCTCTCTTGATGGGCACCTTGGTTGGTTCCAATCTTTGTTGTTACAATGAACTACCTTGTATAATTGTTGTTGTGCACATGTGTAAGGACACATATAGGATACCTTCCTAGGAGCGGAATTACTGCCTCAAAGGGTAGGTTCATTTTAAAAAGAATTGCAAAGTGTCCCTCCGTAGAAGTCTTGCCAATTTGTACCCTTATGTGATTTGTTTCACCTTCACCAATGCCGGAGACATCGAGTGTTGTGTTATTTGCCAATCGGATAAATGAAAAATGGTATCTTGGTGCGTGTTATCATCGGACTTTTTTCAGTATGAGGACAGCCAAATATCTGCATCTCCTTTGCTGGGTTCAGGGCACCTTAGGGTGTTACATGGATTTTTTCTTCCACCTGCCATCCTGTTCCCCTTCCTCTGGGCATGGCCTCTGAGGGTTGCCAACTTGCCATTCCCCTGCGCTTCCCTCCCGCCTCCATTCTCTGCCACGCTATCCCTCACTTGGCTTCCTGTTAGGCACACACACCATTCCAGAGGGATTTTTTACCTCATTGGAATAAGCGTGGTACAGTGCCTGGGTTATGTGCTTCTCCTTCCATGGGCTCTGGTGCTCTGTCTTCCAGTCTGTGGCCCCGTGATCCTCTGGTGTCCCGTGGGCATGGTCTATTCATCTAATAGCAAGAGCAATTCTAAAACAGCCAAGATGAACTGCATGCTTCCATACATGCCCTGCACTTTCCTGGCTTTACATCCTCAACTTGCTGTGCCCTCTGCCTGTGATCCCCTCCTCCAGTCCAGCCATGGGTGCGTGGCTGCCTTCCCCAGCAAGTCACTCCTCAGTCCTGTGAACTCTCCCTGCAACACACTCTGTATCTCTCTTGTGGCACCTGCCACCTTCCACTGGGTAACCTGGCTCTTTTCTCTTTCCCTCTCCCACAATTGTGGAGGAGGTAGAATCCTTGCTTGAATTATCTTTGTAATCCCAGGGCCCAGCACAGTGCCTCAGATACAATAAATGTGCATCCTTGTAGCTGGTGGTCATACCAGGAAACATTTCTTAGCCTCTCATTTCTCTTGAAAGTTTTATCATCAGATCTCAGCATATCCTAAATGGTCAGGAAGAAATTAGCATGGAAGCATGTCATATGCACAAGCATCTTTTTCAGAATCTTCACCTTGAACTGCCGTCAACTCCCCACCCCAACTTCCTCCATTGGCCCCAGTGAAAAAGAACCATCACATTTTGAAGAAAAATAAAAATATAAAGTTGAGGACCTACTTGATTTCAGCCATTGGTTGGGGGTTAAAAATCCGGGTAGCTCAGGCCTTTACTTCTTTCCTTGTAAGAACAGGTAGAAACAGCAAAGAGTTCCAGGGGGACGCTAGCTTTTGCCAGGCCTCCTGCTAACCAGAAGGTGCTGTGTACTAATTCAGGATTCATCTTTGCACCTTGATGGTTTTCTTAGCTTGTGAGGTTACTTGAAAGCACATGGTGACAAATCGAAAACTTTCCTCAGTGACCCCTCAGACAGCTTGGATAATGCCATTTAATCTCTACACCTTCCCTTTGAAGTGGACATGGTCACCCTCTCTTTTAGTGATGAGAAAATAGGCAAAGAGAAGCCAACGGGAGGACGGGAATTTGGCCTCGGGTCTTAGGGCTCAGGGCCCCATTCCGTCCTGGCTGCATCCCTTTGCCAGTGGGAAGACCACTCGCTCTTTGTCATGCAATGCCATGT
>CAUYSK010124566.1:0-32021 GCA_963575035.1 Avahi laniger | reverse complement strand
TTTTCTATGTATTTTTAGTTGTCCAATTAATTTCTTTCTATTTTTAGTAGAGACGGGGTCTCACTCTTGCTCAGGCTGGTTTCGAACTCCTGAGCTCAAACAATCCGCCCTCCTCGGCCTCCCAGAGAGCTAGGATTACAGGCATGAGCCACCGTGCCTGGCTCTGAAAGGGTTGTTTTTGAAAATATTTTCCAGTTTTATTATTTTTTTATGAGGAGCAACACTACCCCCTTTGCATTGCTATAAAGGAATACCTGAGATGGGGTAATTTATAAGGAAAAGAGATTTATTTGGCTCATGGTTCTGCAGGCTGTACAGAAAGCATGGCACCAGCATCTGCTTCTGGTGAGGGTTTCAGGGACCCTCCAATCAAGGTGGAAGGCAGGCTGGGCACAGTGGCTCATGCCTGTAATCCTAGCACTCTGGGAGGCTGAGGTGGGTGAATCGCTAAAGGTCAGGAGTTTGAGACCAGCCTGAACAAGAGCAAGACCCTGTCTCTACTAAAAAATAGAAAGAAATGATGTGGACAACTAAAAATATGTATGTATGTGTATATATATATATATATATATATATATATATTAGCCGGGCATGGTGGCGCATGCCTGTAGTACCAGCTACTCGGGAGGCTGAGGCAGGAGGATCGCTTGAGCCCAGGAGTTTGAGGTTGCTGTGAGCTAGGCTGACGCCACGGCACTCTAGCCTAGGCAACAAAGCCACACTCTGTCTCAAAAAATAAAGGTGGAAGGCAAAGGGAGAGCAGGTGTGTCACAAGGCGAGAGAGGGACCAAGAGACAGAGGGAAAGTGCCAGGTGCTTTTTAACAACCAGCTCTTCTATGAACTAATAGAGCAAGAGCTCACTCATTACCATGGGGAGGACACCAAGTCATTTATAAGGGATTCACTCTCTTGATGCAAACACCTCACACTAGGCCCCATCTCCAACATTGGAGCTCAGATTTCAACATGAGATTTGGAGGGTGCAAATATCCAAACTATCAGGAGGATTCACTGACCACTTCATATTACCATAGCCAGAAGTCCTGCCCCCAAATCATTAAATATAATTGCTTAACATGTATTTTTAAAATAGTTCAATTCTAAAATCTAAGAAAGGTAAATTAAAATGTTAGGTATTGTTTGGTCTATAAAATTAGCAAAGATTGATAACTTGTGAATTCTGGATGCTGGCAAGAATTCAGAAATGTTAGCATTCCCAGGAATTTCTGGGTGCATTATAGTGCATTGTAATAGAAATAAAATTTATTTATTTTACTTTTTAGTTATCATGCTTTTTCTTTGAACCTAACTTCATAAAATGTTTAAAACTGTTCCTTGACTTTACAAAAACAGTTAATATGAGCACATTATAATATTCAAAGAATAATGTAATAGAGTATGGAGTGAAAAGTAAGTCTGTCTCCCGGGATTTTGAAGTTTTTCCTTGAAGGTAATGATGGTTATCTCTTTCTTATAAATAGTTCCAGAGATGTTCTATGTATACACAAACTTGATTCTGTACAATATGACTTCTTTAAAAAAATTCAGATACTTAAATATTCAATATAATTTTATCCAACTTGTTTTTATCATTAGCAAAATTTCTTAAGGATTGTATCTTATCAATATATAGAAATATTTTGCAACCAAAATATTTATAATTTGAATATCACAAAAATTATAGAATTTTCATCTTTTTCTTTATCACTTTCTACTTTTTGTACTTTCAGACATTTCTATAATGGACATTTATTGATTTTGTGATTATAAAATAGATGTTATTGTTAAATATATATAACTTTTAACCCATCAATTTTATTTCTGTAAATGTTTTCTATGAACTGATTTCAAATGTGCAAAACATTATTCAAAAAAAAATTTACAGCTGAATATATATCAAAATAGGATGTTATCAAAACATCTAAATAAATTGACTCAGTACAATATAGCTCATTCATTTGAAAGACTTAAGTATCCATCAAAATGATAACAATGTATAATATTTTATTGAATACTGTTATTACATGCTAGATGCTATTCTAAGATCTTTAAATGTATTATCACTTTCATTATAAGGATAATTCTGTGAGGTAGGCTCTTTTATTTTTCTTCATTTTATAGATGAGAAAACAGAAGCACTGAAATGTTAAATAATCCGTCCAATGAAAAGTTGGTAATGATATGCCAAAGTTCTTATTTTGTCTTAGTTCAGGTTCCCAAGGAAATAGATTTTTAAGATGTTCATAAAAAAGAGGCTCTTTGGAGATCAACACCAGAGAGGAAGCAGAGGAAGCAGGGTTGCGAAGACAGAGACAAAGTGTGGTGCAGATGTGATACAGTCACAATAAAGGTCTCAGCATACCAGGCAGGGAGCTCTTGAGCTGGGTTGGTCCTTCCAAAATGTCTTGAATTGAAGTAAGGGGACTAGCCTTTATACCTTTGTGTTAAACAATCATTGGTGGAGGGTTGTGATAGGAGAAGAAGGGGTGTGATTTTTGTCAGCTAGCTTTCTCTGGCTGTGAGCAGTTCTCTGAGAGTGTCTTAGGAGAGAGCCACCTGCCAACCCTCCTGGCATTTGAGGAGATGAGTGCCTCAGACCTAAAGAACACATGGCCACCCAGATCCCATATAATAATAAAGCATAGTAAATTCATATAAGGTAAATTTACAAATATTTATACATGTATATATATATATTTTACCTATGTGGATGAATGTGTCATCCATTCATACATACACAAACACATACACATTTGTGTATATATATATATATGCTTAGAATGAAAAAAATATGCCTTCATTATAGAAAACAAGTAATTCTTTTCGTTTTCAATTTAAATCACCTCTTTAATGAATGCAAATACTTTATTAAAAAAATTACTCTCAAAACTTTCCTTAACCAAGCAAATAGAAAAAATTTCAGGTGCGTAAGATTTTTCTAATGCACATATTGGAGTATATAAAACAAAAGTTATATCAATGGAAAGAAGCTCACGGTTTAAAAAGACTATTAATTCCATATTTGAATAAGAAGGATAACAACAGTCATGTCGGGTACTTATAATGTGTGTACTTATGAAAGTTTCATATAATAAAATATAACTTTCTTATTACTGTTAGAAAGTTCTGTAATTAGAAGAACCCCTTTCAGTGAAAAACTTCAAAGACAAAATCCATTCACACTTAGGTAATGTGAAGTATTTGACTATATGTAATTTGTTTCTTGAGTTAATCCAATAGGCTATTTAAATTTCAACTTTCATCTTTTCATTTTTTACATTCTCTTTTCTATTAAAAAAGCAGAGAAAGTCAAGAAAAGGAATTAAAAAACAAAACGAAACAAACCTGGAGTCCCAGAGGGGGATAAAAATCATCTGGATTGATGATGAGAATGACTGCTTCTGGGCGTGTCAAGAGTACAATTTAGCTCGGCCTCTGGGCAGCTTTCAATATTCTTGAGCAGCACCAAGGTGCAAGTCGCAGTTTGCCTCTGGCTATTGCAGAGATCATTTCCACAAATATAAACTGGCCTTTTATAATTTTCTCATCTTTGCTCTGAGCCCTCTCTCAGGTGCTCTGTTCTTAGGAGACCCAATATCAATTTGACACAGTCACTTTAGGCGCTCTTTTCCTCTATTTTTCTTGGTGTTTTAAAAGCCAATCCCTCTTTCCCATGCACTTTATTTTCTCCATGTCATTGCTGTGCTGGGCACCTTTGACTGGGAATCCAGAAAGGTAGGCTAGAACTTATTGATCTGACTTATCAAGACAATACATAAGTAGTAGCTCGAAGAGACATACGTGGTGAGAAAATGAATATCTCAAAAGTCACTTTCCTGGGTCAGAATTTATTACACTTTTGGATATCCAACATCTAAATTTTTATGTTTAGGAATGGCTCCACTTTAGTAGTCTTGAAGGGGCCTGTCTTAGCTTATGAGAGCTGAAGATGCTACAAAATACACGGTTGACCTGAGCTCTGCCAGACCGGGAGTTAGTGTCATGCAAAAAAAGGGACAGAGATCGCTCTCGTTCTCTTTGCCGGTGACAGTAATTAGTATAGGCTGAATGGGGTTCTAGGGCAGAGTGGCATCAGGTTGGAGTAGAAGTGGTTGTTGTGGTCATTATTACTTTGCCTTTGAGACACAGTAGGTACCCGTCCTGGCCTCTTTATTGCTGGGTGGAAGCAGGTGGCTAATCCTGACTAATGAGTTGTGAGAGAAAGTGATTGTGTTGCTGCTGGCTCAGAGTGTTTAATAGCTGGTGCGAGACCCCATGGAACTCTTTCTTTCTACCTCAGTGAATGGGAAAATTTCAGATATTGGCTGCCATCGGCCTTGGTCCCACAGTGGAGACAATGCAGCGCAGAGTTGCCTGCAACCTGTGATGGGCAAGTAACGTCACTGAGAAACAGCCTTGGCTGCTTGAAATCACAGCCCGACCTCACTTATCATGCCTGATCTGGTGGCCACGCAGCAGTGCTCCTGGTGGAAAAGTGGCAGCAGAGCTGGTCAGTGTTGGGCTAGTCCCTTTACCCACTCAGTTTTGAAGCATGGTTCTACACCGTTTCCTAAAGGTAGCCTTTAGCCTGGTTCTTCATTCTTTTCATCATTTCTGCTAACCACTTGGTTTTAGTAGACTCCATTTTGACTTGAACCCCCAGAACCAGCACGACTCTGCCCGATACAATTCCAAATAGCTTGGTTTCCTTCGGGATCCTGCTGTGAATTTCTCTTCCATAAATTTGTACAGAATCTTTGGAAGCTATTAATTTTTAAAATCTAAGCCTCCTCTTGAGAGCAACAAATTTCATAAATTTGCTATATGTATAAAAGAGGTGTAGGATATTTTTACCTAAGTTTATTACTTTTAAGATCTAAGGGTTCATCTTAATTCTTGTACAATAATATTTGATGAATAAATGTATGTTCACCCCTGTTTTCCTTAATTATGTTATTAGTATTACCCTCAGTAATATACTTTCTTACCCTTTGCTGTCCAGATTGGACCATCCTGATCTCATTAAACTGACCATTCCTGACAATGGTTCTTTATGGCTCCCAGGGGTTCTTGGGCTTTGTCAACCGCTAAAAATCAACCATCCACTGTTCTTCCCCATTCTCCCACTGTCAGCCAGGAGTTTGCAGACTGTGAGGAAGCACACAGCATGCCTTCTCAGCTGGGCCAAACCCTGTTCAGTGAAGTTTAGATTAGATAGCCTTTCATGTCTCTTCCATCTCTAAAGTTGTAGAATATCATTTCCTTAGTAACAACTGGTAGCTCCGAACTCATCTTACTGTAAATATAGTTTTGTGGGTTTTTATTTTCTCATTTTCCCTGTGTTCATTTTGAAGTGAAGACACCTCCTTGGGCATCAGATGCTTTCTCCTTAGAGCGGAGTTCCTCAGTCTTGGCACAATGGACATTTGGGACTGGATAATTCTTTGTTGTAGGGAGGGGAACTGTCCTGTTCATGGTAGGATGTTTAACAGCATCCTGGGCCTTTCTCCACTAGATGCTAGTCCTATCCTCCAAGATGTAATGAACAAAAATGTCTCTAGATATTGCCAGTATCACCTGAGGGCAAAATTAACCCCAGATGAAAATCACTGCATTAGCATATTTCCATTTGGATGGAATTTTGCTTATCAAAATAGATGTTCTGTTTTCAAACTTGAGCATTTCACTCTGTAATGCCTCTTTTAGATAATTCATAAAGATATTAATGTTAATTCCAAGTACAGGAAATGGCAACATAATCTCTCAATTCAATTACCATCAAATTTTTATCACTATGGGGATGTAGTCATGGGCTACATATAAACATTTACAATTTTCAAGACTGGAGTATCATGTCATTCTGTCTCAATTTCAAACGTTAGCAGTAAACTCTTTTATGAAATTTTAACACTTTCAAACTACTTTAAATTCTAAATAACAAAGGTGAGCTAATTCTCTTTTTTCTTTTTCTTCTTTCAAAGAAAATACAACATTCTGCTTGGGAGCTTTAAAATTTTTTAGAGTGTTCTCTCTGCATACAGTAAGAAGAATTAAGCTTTTATTATTCTGTGTATTTAGTGATCACACTGCTGTTGGTGATAACATCTCTGTGGTCAGAAGAACTTATTTATTGCTTTTTTCTGTTGCTATTCTTGTACCCTTTGACCTGGAGGCCACTGGTTTTCAAAGTTAAATAGCTAGCAGGGGTCCAGAGTGACAGCCGACAGATTTGTTTGGGTGGTAGTGCACATGTGTGTGTGTGTGTGTGTGTGTGTGTGTATGTAATATGTCCCTGTACATCTAATCAGCTAGTGCTTTTTTTTTTTTTGGTATGGGAGACAGATATCCACCCTGATAATCTTTACTGATGACCCCGTGACTAAAAATTGACTTGCTGCCTATGATAAAGTGAAAATGAGGCTGAGTCAGATAAAGAGGAAATGAAATAGAGTCTGCAGAGAAGAAAATGAACACGAAGTCAATAGGTGAGAAAGAAGGCTGCTGCACAGCGATTCAGGATTATTTGATCAATGCAGGGGAAAATGCAGGGGGAAATAGCAGGCAACCCAGTTGTTTAGTACTCTATCTACAGATCGGTCCAGATAGCTGTCTGTGAAATGATTAGCTATTTTGGTATTGAGTGGGTAATGCTGTAGCGAGAAAAGCAGGAGATGTGAGTGAACCAAAACAACTCAGGTCGCAAGACAGTTGGGTAGATAGATGCTATTTGGACCAGCCGTCTATTTATAACAAAAAGAGTGTGAGACTATGATTTTAACATTTTTTTTGGTATCAGCACTACTCTTCAATATTATATGCACATCTTGCATTACTTTTAGAATAAACAGTCAACTGTCAAAAAAGGCAAGATTTCCTCAAAAGTGTAAGCATGGGCTTGAAAATGAATGGGGAGGCAGATGTCAGAAGAGAAGCGGGTGCTTGACTAGGGCAGTTACTCTGAAGCAGACAGACCATTGTGATCCTTTTGCAGCCTGAGTTTCACTAGCAGTTGCCCCCTCTAGTCTTCTTACGGTTTCATGACTGTCATCTTTTGCAAGTGGTATTGGCTTGTGTTCAAGTCCAGCTCAGGAATACATTCTAACTAACTTTATTATTTTGCTGTGTCAGACTTAAAAAGAGCTGCTTTGTTTAGGTTTCTCACGAGTTTTGAAATATTTTCATCATATGCCTGAAGATATGTTTTACACAGCAGGTGTTAAGGATCCACTGAGGTCTGTTGGACAAATGATTCATAAATATGTGTTCCATGCTGTACAATAGTTGAATAGAATCACACAGATGGAGTCACCCTATTCTATTGAGGAAGTGGTATGTGTTTTTGTAAAAACTGTGATACACATGGTTTTTAGCCAAGGAGCCAGACTCTGAGAAAGTTTTTGGAATAATTTACTTATGTTGTACTGATTTGTACAGTGGGAGTGTGATGTAAATATACCCTTATTGCATATTACAGAAAGGCCTAGGAGGGTCTTAATAAAGTACATTTGAGACATCTCAGGGGAACTATGACAAGAATACAGATAAAATGCATGCTACTGATGAAAAGCTGTTATCTTGTATTTTTAAAGTGATGGAGATTAAGAAGTAAGCTTGAGTTCTTTGGTGAAGAATATGTTTTAAATCAAATAGAGGGTGATTAAAGACTAGCTTTTCATTCCAACATATTCTGTTTTGTTACAAATGTCATACTGGTGAGCAGGAAACATAACTATTTCCCGAAAGCCTGGGAGATGGGGCTTTCTAGGACTTTTCTCACTCACGTTTTAGCTAAAAATTAGTAACTGAAATGACAAGGTTTTAAAACCCATGTCTTTCATCTCATGAAACATCTTTCTGACATTTTGATAGTGTATTCAGAAAGCATGAAAGAGCTCCCTCACCGTTCACTTGAAAACACCCTTTTATTTGCCCCCACATTTCCCTGGGCATTTCATCTCCATGCATCTATTCACAGCGACAGGAGATTAGTGAAGAGACCCAAAGCGGTTGAATTGTGAAAGACTTTGAGTTTTAGAAGGAGAAGTTCAGATCTTACTCTGCATGCATAGAGGACCTACCAACTATACTTGAGATTTGTACACACTTAATTGGTTATCAGAGGGACAGAAATCAACAAAGAAATTCAAAGGGAGTTTAAAGAGGCAGGAGGATTGGTAAGAGTAGGGAGGGAAAGAAAGAAGAGTGCTGTATATCCTTGTTCTTCTTAATAAAAAGGCTACGAAATCATCTGCTATACAGGGAGCCAAGAATGAAATACATTGGCATGGCATTTGCCCGAATAACTTACTGTTTGATGGCTTTTCTTGGTTAATTGTACTTCTTCTTGGTTAATTGTGTTCTGTTAGCTTGCAAGTAAAGGCCAATAAAGGAATAAAGCACAGTTCCTGCTGAGCCCAGGTGAAGGCAAGCCTTTGATTAGTGACTATAACTGTAGCTTTAGTGTTTGTCACTACTTTTGACTCACTTGCTGGATTCATAATTTGCATGAAAATGGCTAATACATGTGCAGCTGCTGGGTTCTTAAGCTGGCCACTTGGTGTTTTTGGAAGTTTCATTTCAGTAAATTCTGGAAATGCTTCTTCTATCTTCCCCACTTCTGACTTCCTACTTCAACTGACTGTATTTGCTTAGAACCATGTTTCTCAGTGTGTTTTAAATTGTCCAGAGTAGTAGACTCATTTTGATTGGTATTTGTGGGATTTTACTTATTGGTGATATTTATTTCTGCTCAGTAGGTCTTTATATGAAAGTGAGAACATTTCATAAGAAGTTGTTCATATGCTTATCTGTTTTGTACATGAAGGAAGTATGTATGCATAGGTGTGTGTCTGTGAGAGAGAGAGAAAAAGAGAGAGGGAGAGAGAGAAAGAGAGAGTGAGAGGGCAGAGAGTACTTTGATGAGTTTTCTTGTTGGTCTATAGACAAATTGATCAACCACCTGAGTGTTTTGTTGACATTTCAAACCGATTTTTCTTTATTTCTTCATGCTTCGTTTTATAAATTTCTCTGGCCTGGAAAAGTTAATATTTTTTCCAGAGAGCTCTGATTTAGAAAACTGATGCATACTAGACTACCTGGAAATTAGACTCAATAGGAGATAGACCCTTACCGCCTTAATATTTTTTTCTTATATATGAGAATAGGAAGCAGTGTTTCTATTATAAACAACAAAACATTTGCAATCAGCTGTCACTCCTATTATTCAAAAAAGCATCTTCATATTTGCATGACATATAATTGTTGAACTAAAGCCAGTACTAACATTGTTTTAAGTACTGAAAGATTTGATGTGGATGAAAATTATGCACCCATAAAACCATTTATTCATCAGCCATCTTTCCCTCTGTGATTAGTTATCAGGCTAGGCACACATCACTGATATTTTAGAATTGAAAATAATATGAACAATTTCAACATGTATAGAGGAAGCAAATATCATACTCATGTCTTATTAATTGTACTATTGGCTCTATATAATGTGGGATAAGAGATAAGGGGAAAAGTGGAGTCAAGGATGAAACGGAGTATTTGTCTGAGTAACTGGAAGAATGGCTGTTCCACTTAGTGCAATGAGGAAATATGGGGGAGGAGAGCTTGGTGTGAGAACTCTCAGGAGTTTAGTGTTGGACATTTTAATTTTGTTATGCTTGTTAAGTGACTATGTGAAATGTATGGTGAAATATATGAAGTTCAGCTTGATAAAGGCCTGGATGGTTATTTTATTTACCAGTGAATTTTCACTACTTTGATTCTGTATTTCTTGAATAAACAACTGAACGAGATTCAGGGTAGAAGGTCAGTTCGAGACTTCAATTTTGCCATTGTCTGCTATAGTTGTATTTGAAGTCAAGAGAGAGTCTGGATAACATAATTACAGATGAGACCGTAAGGAGAAAAGAAATGCAAAAAAATCAAGAATATGAGTACTGGGATGTGCTGATCTTCAGAATTCTAGAAAATGAAGATAATCTCTGTCTTTGTCTCTATCTTCATCTCTGTATCTAATACACATCTGTATCTAATAGCCACATCCATATTCTTAGCCATATCTCTATATGTATATGTACAGCTACATCTACATTGATATCCATATCAATTTCCATATCTATATCTCTATAGATACAGATAGACATATGTGTACCTTTTACATCATAATGAATGTAAAAGAAACTATATTATACTAAATCTTTGGCTGTTTGTGTTTTCAATTTAATAGTGCTCCTTGGAGATCTTTTCATGTCATCGTATTCAGTTCCACCTCATTCTTTTCTAGTAGCTACGTGGTGTACTACTTTGAAACTCAATAGTTTGAGTAAATAGTTCCCCACTGACTGACATTTAATTTATTTCTATTTAGATTATTTGCCATTACCAACAGTGTTCCGGGAAACATCCTTGTCATTACACCAGTGTGCCCTTTTAGATGTGTATCTTTAGAATGTATTCTAATAAATGCATTTCTGGATCAAAAATATATGTATGTTTAAGTTTGATAGACATCACTGAAATGCTTTGCCAAAAGATTTCTTTCTCATTAATAAGATATGAATTTTTTAATGGTTATCCATAAGTTGAGTGATTATTGTGCCAACTGATGCATTTTTGTAAAATCAAAATAGTGATTGACACAAACGAGAGAGAATAAAGTTTTGCTTGGGGCCAGAAGAAGGGTCATGGGAGTCTTCCATAGCTACAAAGCCCAGGGATACCTGTGTGGTTAGGCTTCTGGCTCCATGAATGCTCAAACCAGGGCAGGGCTTCACATTTGATGTGGTAACCTCTTCATTCTGAAATTTCTCATTGCAATAAATATAAACCAAGCCTGCATGTAATCATTTAGAATTTAATTCTAAATGACTTGTGACAATTGATTAGCTATTTGGAGAAAAGTCAATTTATACATTCAACTTTATCACCTAAAATAATTTCAAGTGAATTGGAGCGTTAAATATTAAAAATCAAGTAATCAAATGGCCAAACATCCACCATCACCATCACTACCACAGCAGTAGCAGCAACAAAAACAATCAATCTAGAAATGATTACTTAATTACAATCTTAAGAGGAAAGAACTTTCAAAAGTTCCACAAGGTAGAGAAAGGTGGTAAATTTTAGTAAAGATGAATATTTTTGCATAAAATAATCTTTTTAAAAGACTTTTTGAAAGCATATGAGAGAGATTATAAAAAAGAAAGGTTAATATTGGTTATAAGAGATCTCAAATTAAACACATTAATTTGTTACAAATGATACTATTATATTAAACTATACAAAATAACATTATGACTTAAGAAAATGGACCAATGCATGAAAAACTACATTAAAGAGAAATTAGAACCATAAACACATATTTGGAATAATGATGCTCAATTTCACTAGAAATGAAAAAACACAAACTAAAATGATATGCCACATTTAATGTTCTGACTGAAAAAAAATTCTTAAAGAGATACTGAGAAAACCATGTGATTGGCAAGAGTGAAATGGACTTTTTTATGCATCGTTGGTGGCAATTTTAGAAAGCATTGTGATAATACATACCAAACTTGTAGATGTTATTATCTTTTGATCCACATGTAAATTATATTCTCTCCTAAGAAAATATGTATATATGAAATAAAAATTCCATCAATGAAAGTATTAATAGTAGCAATATTTATGAAGGAAAATATTTTATTCTACATAAATATTCAATAATAAGGAAGTAGATAACTATGAATGAACCTATGTTATAGATTATTATGTAAAATTTATCATTGCTTGGAAATAGAATAAGTAATAATAATGACATGATTATTATATAATAAGAGGGAAAACACAAATTCCAATGAGCATTATTATGATTAAAGCTTTGTGGAGAAACATTCACCATTAGATTAAAAAAAAGAAAATACATCAAAATATTTACAGTGGTTATGTTTGGCTGATGTGTCTCCAGTAATTGTTTTCTAAATATACACTTCTGTATGTTTGAAATATTCTTTAGTTAGAATGTACAATTTTTATGGTGAAACAAATGTTTTAAAACTAATTTCATGAATATGAGATGAAAAATTTTTTGTTTTGTCTCATAAAAATTCACTCTGATTTTTCTTTTTTGGCTCTGGAGCAATAAATAATTTTTAACCTCTAGATTCTGAGGTTTTTCCTTGAATTCCATGTGATAAAAATTCAAGCCTTACTTGAGTGAAGAATTATATACCTGAAAAAAGTAGTCTCTGTATCGTTAATTTTGCCTCAAAGGATATAGAGAGTTGCCCAGACACTCTTCACGGCACTCCCCGCCATCCTACTTGAGAAATACAAATTGTGTCTGTATTCTGTAAGTGTCAACTTTGAGAACACGCAGTGATAACTTGAACCTGTGTGAGCACATCTGCTTTTTAAGTTTCTGAGAGTGTAAATCATGCTCAGTGCTTTGAATTTGCAAAGAATCTATCACCAGGACTGGCAAACTGCCAACTACTGTGCCCCACTCAATGGAACAGAGAAAGAAAATTGAGGTGTTAAATAAGTTGCCCACTGTAAGGCAGTTGAAAAGAAAATTGATACTTGAAATTCCCACTAAGTAATTTCCAAGTCTTTTAGATTTTTCAAACTACTGGGATACACTGAAGTGTTTAAATTTGTTCTATCCTGTGACCACTGAGTTAGCTGAATTAAATCTTGGGAATGTGGATAACAGTACGACTGACAGCGAAGTTTCCCTTGAGAGCAACTGAAAGTAGGAGTAGATGTGCATGCCAAAGAGGAAGACTTTCCAATATACCTTTTCTTCATCGAGATCCCTGAGGATCAAAGTCTTCATGTTTTTTTAATAGACTTTGTCAGTATAGAGATTAATCAATAAACTAAATGTAAATGTACATGTGCATAAATATGTATTTATATAGGTCACAAAAACATATATTTGTACATATATATATTATATGTGAGGCTTTTAGTAAGTTTTAAAGATGATATTTAGCTTGTTAAATACTGGAATGTGATGGGCTATTTCCTGTCTCAACATAGCAAATCTCTCAATAGTTATCTAATTAAACAAATTAGGAAATACAGTATTTGCTCATTTAGAAAACACAGTCAGTCTTTAATCTCCAAAGTAGTTTGCTATGTTAATTAATTTATTCTTCTATGCAGATGCATATTTATTATTATTATACTAACCTCTGAAGTGTTTTCTACATGTCTCATTGTGAGAAATTAATTAATATGCATATTGTACATTTTGACACTGATTCTTCAAGGTAACAGCAGAAGTCTCACAAAATATATTCGTTTGCCATCATTTGGAATAGTGAACAGCTTATAAATACATTTCCCTGGAGACCTCATTGGATTATACATTTTTTAAGAGACACCTAGCACCACTACTAAGTTAAAGGCAGTCTCTCCAGCATCGCAGCTCTTCCATCTGGCCCGAGTTTCCCTGCCTCAATTTGCACATCTCCACATGAGGAACGCTCTAAGAACTAAAAACTGTTCTCTCCTTCATTACGCATGTGGCGTGCGATGCAATTTACCACCTAACAGATGTCATAGCTAAGTACCCAGGATCGTGTCATGATTCATTCATCTTAAGACAATCTGCTTCAGAAATGCAATGCTTTTTATAAATCGGGAGAATCTGGCTTTTGAGTAATTCTATAAAATGATATCTGTTTGTAACTTTAATTTTTTTCTCGAAACTTAATTATGGACTTCAGATTGTTGATTTTCAAGTTAGCTGTCTCTTTTTAGTTCCTCTTTGAATAACTCTGCCCCTGAAAAAATAATAAAGGGAATCAATTTTTTTTTACCAGAATGATTATTGAGGTAATTCTGGATATTTTCCTAAAATTGAGGTTTTAATGTCTAGGCAAATCTGGTGAAACATTATATCTCTGCCCTCGTAATGCAGGCAAGAATTTTCTACCGGGTGGTATTTTACATAATATTGTCATTAAACATGGTCTATCTTTAGCAGAAGAAGCAGAAGGTAATAAGTCAAATAGGGATGAAGAATTATCTAAATCTGAGGAGGTACAAATGAATAACTGAAATTATTACTAAAGGTAAAAATATGACATCCAGATTAATAGAGTAAAAGGTTGAAAGAAGTGTTTAACCATTGCAAGTAATTATCAAAGCCTTTTTCGTTAAAGAACAAGTTACATAGTCTCCTATTTTTGGAAACTTATATTTCTATGCTAGAATAAAGAACCCATAGATTCTTTGCTGCAGCTGTTTTGGTCTTGATTAATCTAAGTACTATAACCATAAAAGGAAAAATAGCTTAATTAAAAAATGTTAGAGCAGAATAGAATACATTTACAATAATTTCCCTTCTCTTTTTGGCTAAATGCGAGAAAGAACATCATCTTTTCTTTTAAAGGGAGCAAATCAATACCTGTGCTTTTGCAATTACCCCTGAGGCACAATGTTATACGGGTGGGTGCACAAATAACGGAATCATAGGTTAAAAACCATATCCCTCATCATTAAAAAGAAAAAAAAAAAACAAAAAGAGCAGTTTAAGTCTTGTTACCTTTATTTCTGTTCCCCTTCCCCAGTCAAATTCTAGCATCGAAACTTCCAACTTTAATCCCATAAAAACATTTCTCCCAAATGTATAAGCATGTTCTTTATTGCTTAATTCTGTTTTTAATTCCCCCCAAAGGGATCCAAATTGATTTCCGTATTAACTTGAGGTGAATATGTCTTATTGGGTTGATGATAAGATTGTTTATAAAATGAATTTGTCCTTTTAGTATTTACACAACTCTTGAGAAGTATGAGGCAAAACCACAGCAGGATAGTTTCGCAGTCAGGATGTCTGTGTTTTTCTCTCCCGTGACTATAGAAATTGATTTCCTATGTGCATTTGTAGAAGCCCTATGGGAAATGGTTTTCTTATGATTGTGCTGTCAATTGCTTTCAGTAAGTTTCTGTAATGATAGGCTATCATGGGAGAGAATACATAGTTTCAACTTGAACAGGTGGATATTTAAAACTTTGATTGTACATTGGTAAAAGTTTTCTTTTTGATAAGTTTAGAAATACATCTAAAATTTTCCAATAGTCACAACAGGAAAAGCCACTGTATTAGGCAGAGTGCTTTGTGGTATTAATCAGAATGATCTACAATTCTAATATCATTGTCTTACCTTCCCCAGCAATTATCTCAATTGATCTAGCATATAACCAACCCAATTCCATGATGGTTACTTTGTATCATGTCTGAGATGGATTACAATCTGGACATAATTTGTATCAGTGGGAATTTCTCATGAAAAATTGAGTTGTTATCTTAAATTCTGCCATGTATTTGGTTTAATTTTAAATAATTTTTTACTGCTTCATGTGAAAATAATAAAACATTTCATAATGCCTAATAATACTGTATACTGAATAAAACCAAGTACCACCCACTGTTTAGCTCTCTAGAGTCCATATTAAAGGCAGAACAAAATATACCATGGAAAATCTGGGGAAGGAATAGGAGATCGTTTTATTTCTTTGGCTTAACTTACATGTTATGGGAATATAAAGCCGTCTGTACTGCTTATGTAAAATTGAAGATAGCACTTTGTTTTGCAGATCCTTCAGGAATTCATAGAAGAGAGCAATTTGTTTATAATATGTTCTAATTCTTTTCCTTTGGCTAAATTCAAATCTATAAACTGAGTATGTTTGAAATAAAAATTCCTTCCTTATTTTTAGAAACATATGAAGGAAATTTCAATTCTTTTTATATCATGAAGCCAGTTCCTCAGTTCTGTGTTTCTTCTATATAGAAAATGTGCTTGCTATTTAGTTGGCTTCCTTGGAATAAGGAGCTTCCAGGTGCAGAAAAAGTACTAAGAAGATGCAATTCTCAAGTTGTCTTGAGTTGTCTTTGAAATGACTGAAAAGGTAAGAGATTTGTTGTTAGGAACCTACAAAGTAAGCTAAGCTATATTTTAAGGGACACGTCTTATCCAAAATTTGCAATATAGAGTAGCTGCACTTGAGATATTTGCTGAGGGAGGTAAATCTAAAGCCTCCACCGATTTATGTATAGCGAAAGACTTGGCTAGGGAGAAACAATGCCTGTGAGGTTTGTTCATCCCATGCTTTCCATTAGATCAGTGGGTCTCTAGCCTCGAATTCACCTTCCTTCAGAGTATAAGCAAGTAGGGAAGTGAAGCAGAGCAGGTGAGGAATTAATAATTGAGTTTCTAATGGAAAAAGGGAGGATACGTACACATTTGTTTTTGTGTGAATGCACATGCCAGACACATACACACAACGCTCTGGCTCTGCAGATTGGCCCCAGTATGTGGCAAGCCCCTTTTCTTCCACTTACTATCTGTTTGGACAAGTTACTTAAACTCTCCATATTTCAGCTTCCTTATTGGGAAAATGGAATTATAATAGTATCTACTTCATGAGGTTGCTGTGGGGATAAATGAGTCGATACATTAAAAAGTGCTTCAAACAGCGCCTGGCAAGCACCAGGGGATATGTAAGTATTTATTGTTGTGCATGTTTGTTCTGTGCCCCTATCTCAATTTCTCTCCCTGTCTTTAGGCATACTCATGAATATACTCATTCATAAAAATAGCATCAAAAATGGATTAGGAGAATAAGAGAGAAACTCCAAAGGCTGGATAATTTATGTTTGCCCCTTAAGAACCACTCTCTACCCTCCTTGTCTTCTCGGTGCCCCAGGAGGCTTACCTCTACAATGACACAAAGTGCCTTTGGGCTTCCGGGTCAGATTTGTTTAAGGGCAGTCACCAGCTGGCGATTGGAAAGGTTAAGGAGAATGAGACCAAGGCATTTATTTCTTCACGTTCTCCCTGTTGGGACATTGCTGGTTGACTGGGTTCTTTTGCTGAAAGCCATAGCTCCTTTCATAGCTCTTTCAACTGCAGCCCCTTTCTCCCTTTCAGCCTAGGAGGTGAAGGTGACAGCTCCTACTCTTGCTAGCCCCAGGGGTTTAATCATCCCTTATCACACACGCTCTCGTGTTTGTAATTAAGCTTCCTCAATCCCCCTGTTTGAACGTGTTCTTCTTGCCTGGACACTGACTGATGTAGGCTCTCAATTTAAATGGTTTAGTATCTTCTCTCTTCTTTCCCTAAATTCTGTTAAACTGATAGAAGACACAGTAAAATAACAATGAATCCATAGAAAGCCTGGATATTAAGCGGAGATGACAGAAGCAGGAAAGTGTAATGAGTAAATTCTACATTGACAATGAAAATCGGCTCAACTGAGGACCCTACACCCCTTTACAGGTAACCTTCAAAATAATTAATTTCCCTCCAACAAAGCCTAGAATAATCTATACAGTACTCAGAGCAGAAGCTGGTTGAAGTAGTCACCAGTGGGATTGGCCCCGAGTTTAACGGGATAAAACATTTCAAGCAATCATGTCTTTGGGATGAGTTCCCCAAGAATAAGCGATCAGTACAGCTCTCTGAAGGCAATGTTTGACAAAGAGACATGCAGAATGCCTTCTGCAGGCCAGAGAAATAGAGCCGTTCCCTAGGTTACAAGTGGAAGAAAGAGACATCTGCCTGGAATAGTTCTGATAAAGTTGTGCCTACAGGTGGATTTGTAGATAGCCTTTGAAAATACCCAGACAACATGAAAATTATAGCTTTCTTATGCTTAGGTATCAGGAAACCTAAATTCAATAGTTATTACAGGGTAAAAAAATAAGAATAAAATTGAAAATACATCATTCAGATATTAATAAATCTAAAACAATCTGGTAATTTGGTTTATTTGAATCTATAAAACTGGATTTTCTCTGTTCAAGCATTATATGGATGTGCATGCATACCTGAAAACAAAATACAGGAAAAAGTGTTTTTCTAGATTCACTGAAACTTTATAGAGTCATCTGAAGTCAAGAATGGTTTTCTTAATATAAATGTACAATGCTTGAAATAAAAATAATAAAAAAGTGTATGTGTGTGTGTGTGCGTGTGTGTGTGCCAGTATATGAGTGCTGCACAAGGCAAGGCTACAGCGCTGAAAAGCAGCAGCATGATGGCCACATGGTATTTGCCTTCCCATCATTCCCGATTTACTTTTCATTGAACTTTTCTCTGGAGAGAATGTACGCAACATAAATTCTCAGTTTTATAGTTGCTTACATTCTAAGGAGATGAAACGGGGAAAAATAAAAAATTCCCTTTCCCTTTCTTACATAGTGAATGTAAGGAATATTTATTGTAATGAAAATGAATTTCTTTCCTATGATAGCAAGAGCAGCAACTTGTAACCACCACAGATAGAACCAAAAAACACCCTGGGACATGTGGTCATTTAAAAATAGCTTAGATACTGCTTATTTTTGTGGTTTATGACTATCAATTCATTATAAATAGCTGAAAACTTCTGCACATTTAAACATGGTTTAAACGTGGTTTGAAGTGGCAGAATTTATTTTTTTGAGATCAATTTTAAACCAACTTAACATTATGGTTTCCTAACTTCTTCCCCAAACAAAGCAAAATAAAACAAAGCAAAATAAAACCAAAAATAAACAAAAGGCATAACAAGAAAAGAAAGACAAGAATCCAGAGTGGTAAAGAGAAGTAAATAAGCTAGACAAAATGTTTTGATGTCTGAGTTATGTGGTTCATATCAGTCACACAAATGCATTTTGGAAAATTTTTGTAGGCTATGTACACATTCAAGAGAAGTTTCTAAAATATCTTGGTTGGGGGATATTTACCTCCCTGTATAACAGAGGCTTTAGTTCTTGTCTAAACCCCTGTAAATGAGCTTCAGAGATTCAACAAAAATAGTCCCTAGTCTTTCTCCAGACACGAAGATAAGCATATTATTTATCTATCCTTGATGGAGATAATTCTAGTAGATCCAAAAGGGGGTTTCGGTGTCAGGTTTCCTGAGCCATCTTTGGAGTGCCTGACTCAGTAAGAGCTTTAGCTTTTAAAGACTGTTGTTCTGGAACAGGCATCGGATAAAGTTCAGATTTATTGGGTCCCAAGTATCCACTAATGCTTTTAAGCCCAGAATAGAACACTGGAATTTTGTTAACATCTTAGATTATGAGGTTAATTAACTTATTAACTTCCTGGGCTAAATGGACAAAATAATTTCAAAGTAATGTGAATACGTGATATTTATTTAACTCAATATTTGTTAAGAAACATATCTTTTTATTTTCTGAAAAGAAAATAATTTTTATTGTGGTAAAATATACAAAAAATTTCCCATTTTAATCATTTTTTAAGTGGTTACAGTTCAGTGTCCTTAAATACATTCACGTGGCTGTGCAACCGTTACCACCAACCATCTCAGGACCTTTTTCATTTTCTCAAACTGAAACTTCATACTCATCAAACAACTCTTCATTTCCCTCTCCCCAGCCCCTGGCAACCACCATTCTGCTTTTCACCTCTATGCATTTGACTACACAAGGTACCTCACATAAGTGGAATCATACTACTTGTCTTTTGTGCCTGGCTTATTTCACTTAGAATAATGCATTCAAGTTTCATCCATGTTAGCACATATATCAGAATTCCATTCCTTTTTAAAGCTGAATAATATTATTTGTATGTATTTGTTACATTTTGTTTAATCATTCATCTGTTGATGGATATTTCCTTTTGGTCATTGAGAATGATTCTATTATGAGCCTTGGTGTACAAATATTTGTTTGAGTCCCCACTTTCAATACTTTTGTGTATATACCTGGAAATGGAATTGCTAGATCATATGGTAATTCTATATTTACTTTTTGGAAGACCTACCATGCAGAGACTGTACTCCACAGAGGTGGCACCATTTTACATTCCCACCAGCAATATACCAGGGATCCAGCCTCCATCTGCAGCCAATCCTGGTTATTTTCTGCTTTTCTTTTTCTTTCTTTCTTTCTTTCTTTCTTTCTTTCTTTCTTTCTTTCTTTCTTTCTTTCTTTCTTAATAGTCATCATAATTGGGTGTGAAGTGGCATCTCATTGTGGTTTAGATTTGTATTTCCCTAATGACTGTTGAAGTTGAGCATCTGAAAAGAAAACAATTTTAAAGTTTGTTTTTAATTCCAACCAATACTAGAATGAGAGTTAAAATTTCTTTTTAAAAATCCTTTGGGTTAATCTAATATTATTTTACTTTTAAAGGAATACTTTTAAAAATCACTACACATTAAATTAAAAATGTAATTAAATGCACTGTATAGATAAAAGAGCATTACAACTGCTCCTTTGATTGAAACAATGGAAAAATATTTTGTATACCCCATAAATTGCTTATTTAGTATCTCATTTCCAGGCTATGGAAGCAGCAGATTCTCTCTAGGTAAAAATACATTCTAAAATATGACAAAAATATGAACACCAAAAGCAAAAGGACAAGCTATCAAACAAGCAAACTATGATGTTAACTAAAGCAGTAGTTGAGTATCAAGAAATGCCAAAAAAGTAGAGTATAAATTTTTAAATGTTATTTTTTTTTTTGAGACAAAGTCTGCTTTGTTGCCCTGGTTAGAGTGTAAATGTTATTTTTTTTAAATAAGAAGAGACAATAATAGCGTGAAGAGGCTGCTAAGTGAGTTATGTTCTCATTTCAGAGATCTTTATTAATTACATAGGTAAATAATGGACAATATGTTTGGAAGGAGCATGAAGAGGGATGTTTAAGGCAAAGAATATGGTCTGTTGGGAAACAGATGGCTTGTAAAACTCAAACTTTATGAAGGAGGGTTTTGGGGAAATTTTCCTGGTTGAATTTAAGAAGGTTACTTTTTTTCCCCTGTGAGTATTTCCATTTGATCAGAGAAAGCTTTGTGGTGATATTTCTGATGCTGCCAGCCAAGGAGTTTCAATGGTTTTCTCTGAAAAGTAGTTTCATACTTCCTCTTCCAAGACAGTAAATTACCCAAACAAAAGTAACATGTGTAGTTTGCTGGAGGCCATATAAAGAAAGAGAGAAATGTGTTTGTGCAGCAACAAAAGACTGTGGCTTTATTGGCAACACCATCAAAGCTAATCCATTTGCTTGCCAGGACAGCGTGAATCCACTGCACCATGTGTCAAATCTGTTAGAGAAATAGTTTTCCTGGAGCACCCACTTGCGGACTGCAGCTCTTTCTCCAAGCCCCTGGTCGAGAGGGAAGACTTTCTACAATAGTGCAGAGCTGCTTTCCCTTTTAGTTTTTCTTCTTTCAGAAACTACATGTGTAAGTAACAATTTTGATTCTCACTGGTCAGCGTTTTTTTTTCTATCAAATCACTGAAAAGATTTACTCTGGAAACCCTCTCCTAGCTGTCTGATTAACAACTACTTCTCATCTTAATGAGTTGGAATCACTTAAGATGTGATTCCAATAGTTATTCTGAACCATTTTAAACTACTGACTAGAAATGTTCATCTACTGTTGTAAAGGCATTTGGGAGAATTAATCAGGAATATTCCAAGTTAGAGAAATTCTACTTCTGTTTTATGGTAATATATGCTAAATCTGTGAATATGGGGCAATACAAATCCACAGAATCTTATTTAGCTTCAGTCTAAAGATTCTGCTGTATTTCTTAAGCTCTTATTTAAAGACAATGAGAGGTTTTAGCTAAAGCCCTTTTGCTTGTGAAGATAAACTTTTACACTGCAAACCACTGAACATTTTGTCATCTGGTTGAGTCTGCAGCCAACTCAAATGACATAAACAAACAAGGAAAATAAAATCACAGAATCCTGACTCATGTTTTAAAGGTCTTGACTTTGAAGCCTAATATAGTGGTTTGAAGACTGTAAATTATTCTGTGCTGCAATTTGTGCAATGTAATTCAGTACCTTCTACTTTTATTTTTTAAAAAAATATTATTCACTTTTTCTTAAGTATTGCAGAAATGGTCAGTGTTAAATGGAATTCACAAAACTAATATACTCTTAGGTTTAGAAACTAATAACAGATTTCAGTTTGCATATAATTTCTTTATTTAATATATCTGATATGGAAATATTTTAAAATATACTAGGATAATTTTTATAATTTGTTATCTTTATATTTGCTATTAGGTAATAACTGCTATATTTGTTAGCATATAACAGTAGCAGCTTATATGTTGCAATTGATTTGTAAAATCTGGATGGAATCTGAATAGAACAGAAAGCTTTTTTTTTTTTTGCCACGATGTTTGGTGTTGCTACATTCTGTCTCTGGGAGATGACATCTTGAAACAGTTGAGAAAGACAAAGAACTCTTTGGCCAGAAAGGATATGAGTTGTTCACTTAATCCTTTTTCCTTATCTAGGCTTCTGGTCTATAAGGACTGGAAGGCAGAAAATGAGCCTAAGAAGTATAGGAAAACGTTAGCATTATTTATATTTATTTTATTTCATCATTTAAAAACACATTTATATTCCCTTAAATATATATGCAATATGGTATTACATTTGTATCTGTATCAACTTATTAAACTATACATAACTTGCAAAAGTACTATATAAAGATGTTTGGAGACCACTTCTTTAAGCAATACTGAAATTATATCATCCTGGAAAAATACTGAGGACATACTGAGGACTTGTTTTATAGTACATAAACCATTTTTCACAGCTTACATAAAGTGGGTACTTAATAAATAGAATTGAATAGCTTTCCAGGGCTTAAATTATTCTTCTTGATTATCTGCTTTACAAATGAGTTGGACAACTGTAAAATATTCTCTTCATATTTTCCATTATTTGTTTTGAAAAAAAATCATTCAGTTTTATGAGAAGGTAAGCAAGCTTATCTTTGAGAGGAAGCAATTGAAAAAGACAGAGAATGAGTGTGTGTGTTTAAGAAGAAAATATTCATCAGATTAAAAGATATTCTTATCCAGGATTTTTGTTGCAATTTTTAATGTCTGATTGAGATTTTCACATTTAAACATGTTCAGAGAAGTGGTAAACATTTTGTAATCTATGTAAAGATTGTGAAAGTTAAAGATATAGCTGTGATCTTAGATCACCTAATTACATGCAAACAATATACCTAAATTCATTTTCTCCTGATGTTTGCCTTGATAATAAGCAAAATTTGTGCATTCTTGTCATCAAAATTTAGCACGATAGATTATTATTGTTTTATTTTAAATTCTCTGGTTCAATAATTCACTTTGCATTTTTCATTACCCAAGAATTATTTCCAATGTAGTTACTGGCTCAACATTATTGGTTTTTACCCTATATAGATTGGTTAATTAATCTTAATTTGATCTTAATTAATCTTGATTAATATCTAGTAATATTAATAACTAGAGTAAAAACAAGCACCATATTAATAATCAGCATCAAATACTTTGATTGACTATCACATTTGATTCTTATGAGAACCTTGTAAGGTGGATAGTATTAAACTCATTTTATATATAAGGAAACTGATATTCAGAGAGTTAAATAACTTTCTCAAATCCACATTGCTAGTAATGGGAAAATCAGATGTGAGCCCCATTGTGCATGACTCCAAAGTCCATCAGAGAAAAATCCTTTCCAATGGCTACAGCATAGGCCTTGGCATTAGCTATTTGTTTTACCAAGGTATACTCTTGTTGATAAAGTCGAGGTTATAAAATCACTGTTTCTGGAAAAATGTTTTCAATCACACATTCAAGTTGGTGATTTGTTTATCATTTATCTATTTAAAAAAGACAGGTTTTGTGGTTTAACCAGTCCATTGCTCTAAATTAAGGAAAAATTAATTCAAGTAAAATTCTTGGCAATATATTATTATTATTATTTTTAATATATTTTTTCTTTCAGCATATTACCTGGATAGAAATGTTTAGGTTACATATATTGCCTTTGCCCCATCCGAGTCAGAGCTTCAAGTGTATCCATCCTCAAGATGGTGCACACTGTACCCATCAGGTGTGAATATATTCCCTCCTCCTCCCTCCCACCTGCCTGACACCTGATGAAGGTTACTACTATATGTGCACATAAGTGTTGATCAGTTAACACCAATTTGATGGTAAGTACATGTGGTGCTTGTTTTTCCATTCTTGTGATACTTCACTTAGTAAAATGGGCTCTAGCTGTATCCAGGATAATACAAGAGGTGTGAGATCACCATTGTTTTTTGTGGCTGAGTAGAATTCCATGGTATACATATACCACATTTTATTAATCCACTCATGTATTGATGGGTACTTGGGTTGTTTCCACATTTTTGCAATTGTGAATTGTGCTGCTATAAACGTTCTAGTGCGGATGTCTTTTTTATAGAATGTCTTTTGTTCTTTTGAGTAGATGTTCAGTAATGGGATTGCTGGATGAAATGGTGGTTCTACTTGTATCTCTTTGAGATATCTCCAGATTGCTTTCCACAGAGGTTGTACTAGTTTGCAGTCCTACCAGCAGTGTGTGAGTGTTCCCATCTCTCCATATCCACACCAACATTTATTGTTTTGGGACTTTTTGAAAAAGACCATTCTCACTGGAGTTAAGTGATATCTCATTGTGATTTTGATTTGCATTTAAAGGCAATCACAGCAGCAATGAAAATAAATAAATGGAATCTGATCAAATTAAAAATCTTCTACACAGCCAAGGAAACTATCACGGGAGCAAACAGACAACCTACAGAATGGGAGAAAATATTCTCATGCTACATATCCGACAAAGGGCTGATAACTGAAATCTATATAAAAGTCAGGAAAATCAGCAAGAAAAAAATCAAACAACCCCATTAAAAAGTGGGCAAAGGACATGAACAGAAACTTTTCAAAAGAAGACAGAATAATGGCCAACAAACGTGTGAAAACATGCTCAACATCTCTATTATTATTCTTACTAATTGATGGAATATATTTACTAGTTTCTTTCCTTTTGGAAAATGCTTCTTCCTCCCTCAAATGTGATTTCCTAGCACTGTAGATAAAATTTTTGAAAGCTAAATTTTAAACTTTTCTAAAGAAAATATTTTTCAAAGCTAGATTTTTAAGGAATGTATCTTTCAAAGCAAATGCAGCTAACCAATTCAACAATTTCTTGCATACTTACTCTAAGTGCTGCAATAACTGCTTTGGGTTTGGGGATTAATGACACTTCCCTCTGTCTCAAAGACAGATATGCACATAATTCATTATGATAACCTGATAAATGCTACAGCAATCAAGGAGTGCCCTGGATGCCATGGATGCACTACAAAAGGAGTGATGGAAAATTCTGGGGAAAATGATAGAGGGAGGCAGGTGAATTTGTCTTGAAAGAATTTTTCCAAGTAGAAAAGACAAGGAGGAAAGACATTTATAACCACATTTTAAGTGATTTATTTTTAATAAACTTATTTACTATTTGACCTCTGAAGACAATCTGGAAATATAGCTGCCTGAATACACATCACCTCTCTTTCTTGCCCAGCTTCAGTCTGTCTATGTCTCCTGGGGAAATGGTTTCTGGGATGATAGACAGGTGAGTATGAGTCAGACAGAGGAGAGAGACTCAGTAGGTAGAAGCAGCATAGAATTTTCTTTCCTGGAAGTCAGGCAACAACCTGGAGACTAGAATCAGAAAGCCTCAGGCCAAGGATTGGTACACAGTAGATGCTGGGAAGAGCTTGACTTTCAGAGAGTCCAGAAGACACAAAGGTTAGAATTGTCATCAGACCACAGAAGTTGGCTTGGCCTTGTCGGCCAACAAGAATCTGAGGAGTTATTGAATGGTAGACTGTTATCACTGTATTTCTGAGATAAGGAACATGTGAGGAGACTAGAGATGAGGGAGATTCCATCCCAATGCCTTAGGTGGGGAATGGCAACCTGCTTGCTGCTCCCCTCCCTGCCCATGGTGGTAGAAAATGGTTTGCCTTTCATTTCTTTTGGATATGAATCAACCATAATGGAGTCATAGTGAGCTGGAAAACGCTGCCCAGAAATCACAGAGAAGATAAGCAAAAGAAGTAGCCAATGGAAAACACTTATACAACAAAAATTCGAGAATACTTATGAAGATGTGTATGCAGCATAAAAGACTTTCTGGAAATAAAAGACCTCATTTTCAAACCAAAATGCAAGTTAATAGATAATTTGAAGATGAGTTTAATCACTGCTGAAACCTGAATTAGCCACCTAGAAAAAAGTGAAAGAAATATTCTAAAGCACAGACAGAAATATAAAGACATGAAAAGCATAAGAAAACTGGACAATGGATTTGGAGGATATATATTATATATTTAACATGTTAATATTAGAAATTTCAGAGGGAATCAAGTAGCAGGTGAAGAAAAAACAATAACAAACAACATAAAGTTTTTCTTGAGGCTAAGGAAGGATAAGTTATTGCATGCTGAAAGGGCACACTGGGTTTCAGCCAGATCTGCTGAGAAAAAATATATATAGGCATATTGTAATAAAATTTCCAAGATCCAAAAGTCAAGAAAAATAAATTTGTAAGATGCCCTAAATAAAGACCATATTATCTGAAAAAAGGCTAAAAAACATTCTTTTTAATATTATATTTTATTGTTAATGGATATATAATAATTGTACACATTTATGGGGTACATAGTGATGTTTTCATACATATAATGTAGAGTCTGATCATCAGGATAGTTAACATATCCATCATCTCAAACATTTATCATTTCTTTGTACTGGGAACATTCAATCCTCCTTCAAGCTATTTGAAAATATATAATATATTATTATTAACTATAGTCATACCATAGTTAGTAGCCCTAGAACTTATTCCTCCTATCTAGCTGTAATTTTGTATCCTTTAACAAATCTCTTCTTATTCCTCCCTTTTCCTTATCCTTCCCAGCCTCTAGTATCCTCTGTTCTACTTTTTACTTCTATGAAATCAACTTTTTGGTTTCCACATATGAGAGGGAACATGTGATGCTTAATTTTCTGTCCCTGGCTTATTTTAGTTAAGATAATGTCCTCAAATTATACTTTTTATAGGCAACACTATGAGAGCAATGAACCGTAATCCTAGAATCTTATACCTGGTAAAAATAGCATTCACTTTTTGGAGTAAAAGAAAGATATTTTTATTTATGAAAGAATAAAAGTATTTCATGGTTTCATCTTGTTGATATTTTTGGGAATTATTTGTATAGAGAATAGATTGCCTTGGCTGGAAAAGTAATTCACATCTCCTTTTCTAATCGTGGTAGAGAAAAATACATGTTAACATAAGTACCAGGAAAGAAAAGATAACAATTAAGATATTGAAAAGGTAGAACTTCCAAATTAACTATGAGGAAAAGGGAATAATTTGATCAAGAGAAAAGAAGAAATAACATAAACATATATACAAAGTAAAATGGAAGGAATAAAATCAAATGTAGTCGTTGTTTTATCAAATGTGAACAGGCTAAATGCTCTTATTAATATTGTGACTCTAATATCAGTTTTGAAAGAAAGCCCTATAAGAAATACTCTTAAAATAATAAAGGAAAGATAGAAAATAAAAGGATACAATTAAAAAAATCATGCAAATGTATTCAAAGGAATATAGAAGGGACAATACTATCAGATAGGTGAAATTTAATGGTCTGGAATTTAAATAGACTAAGAACAGATAAAATATAATGAAACACTGAACAGATATAGTAGACAAAAATATAGGAAGTTATAGATAATTTGAAAACTATAATAAATATCCTTGTTTTAGTAGTAACTTACATTTTTCACAAGAAAAATGTTTTCATTCATTTATCCATGGAATATTTATAAAGATTGACTAGATACTGGGTTTTTAAAGAAAACCTCAACAAGTAAAAATAAACTAGAGTATTTAAGGATAATATCTTTTAATAAAATAAATTAAATACTAAATACAAAAACCCAATTTAATTACTCGGTAATTAAGAAACACACTGCTAGTTGATTCTTACAGCAAAGAGGAAACAAAAATTGATGTCACTAACTCTAGAAAGCAGGGAGTATAAGAACCTCACATCACTGCCTATAAAATTAGAAGAAAATGTATATCCTTTATGATATTCCATATTATAAAAAACAACAATGAACATCAATAATAAAATGACCAATACTCATCTTAAAAAAATTGACAAAAGAATGGAATAATTAGCCAAAAGGAAGAGAAAGGGAGAAAAAAGATAAACCTGAAATTGCTGAATAAACAGAAAAAATAGTAGTAGTGATAAAATTCATCAACAAAGCTGGTTTTATGAAATAATCAATTAAAGGCATCTACTAGAGTTTCAATTATGAAATTGATGAAAAAAGAGATAGAGGAAAATTATACAAAATTAGCTGTGGGAAAGAAATAGAATGAGAGGAAAGATAAAAGGAATTATAGAGAAACTATAATTTTTTGGAAAATTTTTTTGAAAAGTTAGAAGAAACAAATGGCTTTGTATAAAAATATAGATTAATAATAGCAATCCAAAAAAAAAATAGCAATCCAAAAAGAATACTCAGACCGTTTACCATAAAAGATCTTAAATAGTGGTTATGGAGCCACCTTTAAAAAAGTCACCAATACCAGATAGACTTATAGATTGACTCCATCCAGTTTTTATAAGTTTAACTTTCTCATGCTATTTAAACTGCTCCATGCCATGGAAAAAATAAGAAACTTTCTTAGTAATTTTTTGGAGTTGGTATAATTTTAGTAATAATCCCATAAAGATTATAAAGAAAAGATATATAGTCTAATCTCACTTAAAAAATAGAGATGCAAATATGCTAAATTAAATACTGGCAAGGAGAATTAAACAAAATGTAAAAAGAATAATGCATTTATATGAGACAAGGTTTATTCCAGAAATACAAATGTGATTAAATATTAGAAATTAGAACAATGATTTATGAAAACAAATTAAAGAAACAACACAATTATAGAAACAGAAAATAAAAATGATATGCTTAAATTGGTCACCTAGTTTTTGAAAACTACTAGGTTAAATATTAATAAAAGAAGCCGCTTACAGATAATAAAGGTCATTTATTAAAAATAAAAATCTATATTTTTCTAAGTGGCAAAGCTATTACACTAAAGTTAAGAATGAGATAAAGATATCTGTCATTGCTGTTATTATTAATCAGGGTCTTGGTTGTTCTCGGTAAAACTTTGAGACAATAAAATTAAATAACTGATGTAAGTATTGAAAAAGTAGAAATAAATGTTGATACATCTAAGAAACTGGTGAAAAAAAATCTAATAGAATTAATGAGAATATGTGATAAATTGTTTGGATAAAAGATAAAAGTACAAACTTATGAGTGTTTTCTATATTAACAATAAGATCCTGGAAATAGATATAAAAAAATATATTATTAGCAATAATATGAAAAAAATAAAATTCTTAGGCAGTAATTTTACAACAAAGGAACTAGACCTATGAAAGGAAAACCATGAAATCACATTGAAAGATTTATGTAGGATATGTAGGGCATACAGAATGTTTCCATAGATGGAGGATTATTTACTTGGATGGAAATAACCTGATATAATAAAAAATAAATTTAACAAATTACTAATTAGAATCTCAACAGATTTTTTGAACTGGATAAATTACATTAAAATTTACATGGAAGAAGAAATATCTTAAGATAATCAAGAAAATTATAAAAGAAAATAATATTTTCTTACCCTATAAAGAGAGTAGGGTAAGAAGGAGACTGACCTTATACAATACTAGGCCATAGCGTAGAATACCTCAACTCAAATTGATATGGTATTGGTATAGGTATAAACATGCACATCATAGAACAGAAAAATGAATCCAAAACAAGATCCCAGTGTGTATAAAAATTAAATATAGGCTATGAAGACATTTTAATACAGAGTGAAAAGGGTGGTTCTTGCTCAGTAACCTATCTATCTGGTAGACAAAAAACTAAATTAGGATCCGTCTCTTACAGCATGTAAAAACTAATTTCCAGCTGGTGTAAAAACTTCAATGCCAAGAATAAAACAAGAATAACCTTACAAAAAATCTAGGGAAAGTATTTTCGTCTGGGAAATACGGGGAAAAGAAAGGAAAAGCTTTTAATCAAAATAAGAAGAAAAGGAATTATGAAACAAAAGATGGATATTATTGATGATATAAAATTACATAAAGATACAAGCATACCTCATTTTATAGCGTTTCATTTTATTACACTTCATATAGTGCGTTGTTTACAAATTGAAGATACATGGCAACCCTGCATTGAGCAAGTCTATCAACACTATTTTTCCAACAGCATATACTCACTTTGTGTCTCTGTTTCACATTTTGCTAATTCTTGCAATATTTCAGACTTTTTCATTATTATTATATCTGTTATAATGATCTGTGACCACTGATTTTTGCTGTTACTGTTGCAATTGTTTTGCCACAAACCATGCCTATGTAAGATGGAGAACTTAATCGATAAATGTTTTATACGTTTTGACTGCTCCACTGATCGGTCTTTCCCTCATCTCTCTCCCCGTCTTTGGCCTCCTTATTCTCTAAGACATAGCAATATTAAAATTGGGCCAACGAATAATTCCATAATTACCTCAAAGTGTTGAAGTGAAAGAAAGTGTTCCATATCTTCTACTTTAAATCAACAGCTAGAAATGATTAAGCTTAATAGGGAAGGTGTATCAAAAGCTGAGATAGGCTGAGAGCTAGGCCTTTTCTGCCAAATAGCCAAGTTGTAAATGCAAAGAAAAAGTTTTTGAAGAAAATTTAAAGTGCTGCTTCAGTGAACACACAGATGACACGGAAGCAAAACAGCCTTATTGCTGATACGGGGAAAATTTGAGTGGTCTGGATAGCAGAGGAAACCAGCCACAACATTCTCTTAAGCCAAAGGCTAACTCAGAGGAAGACCCTAACTCTCATCAAATTCTATGAAGGCTGAGAGAGGTGAGCTGAGGAAGCTGTAGAAGAAAAGTTAGAAGCTAGCAGAAGTTGGTTCAGGAAGTTTAAGGAAAGAAGCCATCTCCATACCACAGCAGAACAAGGCGAAGCAGCAAGTGCTGATGGAGAAGCTGCAGCAGGTTATCCAGAAAATCTAGCTAAGATAATTGTTGAAGATGGCTACACTTAAGAATAGATTGTTAATGTAGACAAAACAGCCTTCTGTTGGAAGAAGATGCCATCCAGAACTTTCATAGCTAGAGAGAAGTCAATACCTGGCTTTCAAGCTTCACAGAGCAGGCTGGCTCTTTTGTTAAGGACTAATGTAGCCTGTAATTTTAAGTTCAAGCCAATGCTCATGTACCATTCCAAAAATTCTAGGTCCTGGAAGAATTATGTCATATCTACTCTGCCTGTGCTCTATAGATGGAACAATAAAATCTGGATGATAGTATATCTGTTTGCAGCATGGTTTACTAAATATTTTAAGCCTACTGTTCAGACCTACTGCTCAGACAAAAGATTTCTTTCAAAATATTACTGCTCATCAACAATGCAGCTAGTCACCCAAAAGTTCTGATGGAGATGAACAAGGGGATTAATGTTGTTTTCATGTCTGCTAACACCACACCCATTCTGCAGCCCAAGGGTCAAGGAGTAATTTTGACTCCAAGTGTTACTATTTAAGAAATAAAATTTTATAAGGACATAGCTGCCATAAAGGGTAATTCTTCTTATGGGTCTGGGCAAAGTGAATTGAAAATCTTCTGGAAAGAATTCATCCTTCTAGATGCTATTAACATTCATGATTCACAGGAAGAGATCACAATGCAACATTAACAGGAGTTTGGAAGAAGTTGATTTCAACCTTCATGGATGACTTTGAGGGATTCAAGACTGCAGTGGAGAAAGTAACTCAGATGTAGAGCATATAGCAAGAGAAATACATACAGAAGTCGAGCCTGAAGATTTGACTGAGCTGCTGCTGTCTGGTGATAAAACTTGAATGGATGAGAACTTGCTTCTTACAGATGAGAAAAGAAAATGGTTTCTTGAGACAGAATATACTCGTGGTAAAGATACTGTGAACATTGTTGAAATGACAACAAAAGATCTAGAATATTATATAAACTTAGTTGATAAAGCAGTGGCAAAGTTGGAGAGGATTAACTCTGATTTTGAAAGAAGTTCTCCT
>CAUYSK010124563.1:0-13858 GCA_963575035.1 Avahi laniger | reverse complement strand
TCACAGTGGTTGGATTGCAGTGTGTGTGTGTTTTTTTTTTTTTAGTTGGATTTTTCAGTTTTTCTTTTCCTTTTTTTTTTTATTTCAGCATATTATGGGGGTACAGATGTTTAGGTTACGTATGTTTCCCTTGCCTCCCCCTCCCCCTCAAGTCCAAGTTTCAAATATGTCCATCCTTCAGGTGGTGCGCATTGCACTCTTTGTGTATGCATATACCCGTCCCCTCCTCCCTCCTCCCCCCTCCCCCCTTCCCAACATCCAATAGATGCAGTGTGGTTTTATACATTTCAGGAAGACAGGAATTACATGTAAAGTCGTAAATCAATACATGGAAGGTTTACATTAATTTGTCCTGAAAAAGCAGGACATCTCAAAGCAGGGGATTACAGGTTACAGGTGGGTTTAAAGATTCTTTGATTTGCAACTGGTTAAAGAAATGAAGCTTGTCTAAAGGCTTGGGATATTTTAAGTTAAGATAAAGAAGTCTGTGAATTAAAGACAAGCCACCAGACATATAACAGGAATACCCAGACTCCAGTGGTTGTTAAGTAAATTGATGACCTGCAGATGTGGTTTAAACTTTGTCTTGTATAGTGTTAGACCTGTGAATGAGTTACAAAGGATATCCTAAGAAGGGAAGGGGGCATGACAAGGCATGTGTGAACTCCCTTCTCATGGCCAGCAATTCAATTTTAGAATATTTCTGGGGTCCCCTTGGCTAAGGGGGGGTCCATTCAGTCATCTGGGGGCTTAAGATTTTATTTTAGTTCAAAAGTGGGTGGAAGAAATACTTTATATTGTTACTGCCCAACTGAGTTCTATTGCCCACTACAGAAAAGGAAACCAATACACTGAGACAGCAGGGGTTGCAGCAGAGAAAGAGTTTATTTATAGTGGGGTGGCTGATCCAGGAGATGAGAGAAATTTCTCAAATCTGTCACCTGAAAATTTGGAGTTTAGGTTTTAAAGGATGATTAGGTAGGCAGGCGGCTAAGGAATTGGTATTGTTGATTGGTTGGGTTGGGGTGTAAAATCATAGGGGTGTAGAAATTGTCTTCTTGTGTGAGTCGGTTCCTGGGTGGGGGTTGTAAGACCAGTTGAGTCAGTTCCTTGGTATGGGCCATTGGACTGGTTGGGTCAGTTGGTCCACCAGAATAGAAGGTCTAGAAGTTATCTCAAAGACCAGCTTTAGGTTTCACAGTGGTGATGTTATCTACGGAAGCAATTAAGAAAGATACAAATCTTATGACCATTAGTTACATGAATCCTAGGTAGTACGTAATTATAGAAAAGCAAGCTAGGAAATGATGGTTGCTTATTTTTTCTTAACTATCCCTATACCTTTGCAGAGTTCAGGCCCCTACCACCTTGCAGCCCTTTATTAATTTTATAAAGGGTGGTTTCAACATCATTTCATTAGTTTGCGCACCCATATGTTGATGTAATTATTCTTCCTATGTCTCTTAAAAGTTTTTGAGAAAAGCAGCACCAAGGAAAATTTATAACAATAAACACGAGACAAGAATTACAAAAGTTCAGTGATAACTATGAAATGCTACTCATACATACAATTAAATAATATTCATTAAAAATTTTTAATGAGAGACATGTACTACTTTTTCCAACCTGGAGTATTTTCTTTAAACCTATAAAAATTATCACTTTTTTCCTCTTTCTTCTTCTTATGTGCAAACACCCCCACCACTATGATCACCATTTTAAGCATAATCATAGTTTTTCATTATCACTCACAGCTTTTAACTTTTTCTCAATTTTAATAAATATACCACCTAAAACAGTTTGCTAAGATATAATTTTCTAAGAGGTAATAACATGCTTCTCATAAAAATATCAAATGAACACATATCAATGATATTATTTAACTCATTAATTAATGAAGCAATGTTAAAACTGGTTCAAATGATAATTTAAGGAGCCAGCTATTTATAGAAAATTTAAAGAGGAATGTTAGGATAAGATTGCTGAATGAGATGCAAAACTAGTTAACATCCAGTAGGTTAATAAATCATAACTTTTGTGGTTATCTATTCTTCTGTAAAGAAATTGTTTGTATCTCTACCAGACATGAATCTACGAGTTAATCTCTGACCCTTCTGAGCTGTAAAATAGCTCAGTCAATAACAAGTCAATCAAAAAGGCAAACGCAGCACTGCATTGAAAGAACACCAAATAATCTCCTTTGTCATTTCCAAGCTTTCGTAATATTTTTGACAGTGCCTTGAACATAGCTGACATTTATGAATTATATGTGGAATTGGATAAAAGGAGAGCAGGTGGATCTGAAGTTTTCCATACCATGATTTTGGGATATCACTAGTTAAAAACTTCTGGTTAAAGGTCATATGATTGTTGTCAAGCAGGCTCCACTAGACAAATGGCAGGATCAAAGAGGTCAGGGGACTTGGAACACATGTGTAAGTGCTTTCTGAACAAAGCTGGAAAAATAGTCCTGGGTGAAATATAAATATCATTGCCCTTGTGATACCTTGGAAACTTGAAAGAGATAAAGGCATTTTGCAGGCTTCTGAGATTAGAATGTACTGCTTGCACATCTGATGAGGATACTCCTATACATGACACCTCCTACAGGATTCTTTTTAACTTATATGTTGTATGAGAGAATTGACCAAAAGTTCAAATTTGAGCACAGTTGGCTTCAAAAACTGTTTTTCAGTTTATTTTATATCAGTACCATTTATCTTTTTTTCTTTTAATTCCTGAAGAATTTTGAAGTTTGTACCCTGAAGCCTAATTTATCTTCCTCATTTGTAAAGATAAGATAAACAACTTTCTAAGAAAAATTGTCATTTAAAAAAATAATAAAATTGTGTAATTCTGTGCACACTATTTAAAAACTACTTTGCTCCCTTAAACATATACTATGAATTATTTTCCCATTATAAAAAAACAACATTATAAACTCTCTTGGAGTTAAATCTTTGTCAACTAACTTCTATGATATTTTTCTTAGGTTAAAATTTTATAAATATTTTTGGAATTCCATGTTTTTGTAGGGTAAGTATTTGTTTATGTAATTTCTGAGTTAAACTGTTTATGCAATTTAAAATTTGGAATGGATTGCCAAATTTTCTTCCAGAAGAAAAAAAATCATTTTAATTTACTCTCCCATCAACAATGTATAAGAAGGCTTAATTACTCACACTCTTACTAATCCCGTTCGCAATTTGAAGGCTGAAAATTGGTACTTACATTTTGTTTTTAATTTTCATATATTTGATTACTAGGATAAAACATATGTTCAAATGATTATTGATTGTAATGTTATTTGAGTAGTAGAAATTTTTCCTTTACCCCTCTAGAATCACTCCTTACCTTTACCTCTCTGCCCTGTGCCCTGGGATGCTGACCTTTATGGAATGCATCAACAGGAACCCTCTTCATATGCATGTAGCTGCAATTAGCTAATGGCAGGCTCTGGTAGAAGGTAGAATGATAGGAGTAATGTTAAGCCAAGTGTTCCCCAGGCCCCTTTCTCTTGCTTACCATGTGTTGGATGTACCCATCTAAGTAGTGGTGCTTATAGGTGTACCTCTTAGGTACCCTTACTGAAATAATGCATTGATCCCCCCATTGCTTTAATTATTGGCTGCTAACAGTTGCCCCTTGTCTACACAATTGCCCTCAGTCAAACAAAGAATCACCTTGGAAAGGAAGATATGCTTATGTTCCCAGGCGTAGTCAAAAGGCAGTGACTGACTGACATTGTAATACAAAACTTTCCCTCTTCTCACAAGGCAGAATCAATTCTGTGGGGGTAATTACTACTGCAGAGCTCCCCATGGAATCAGACTGAAGATTCTGTCCAGTTGAAGCCACACAGTTGCTTGGTTAGCTCTTTTCTTCCCTGTCCTATACTACTTCTCTCATTCATCTTTTCCTAAGAGCACTCTCTCAATAAATCAATTGCACGAGAATTCCTGCCTCAAGCACTGTTTCTAAGAACTTGACCTAATATAGTTGGGACCAGGACTGATTTTAGGGAGTAGACTCTGAAGGTGAGTTGGATCTCTTGTAAGGAGAACCCCATCACCTCTTGTAGGGGAAGTACTGATGGGCCATCACATGCTGTAACAGTGTTATTTTTAAAACTCCTCTGTTGGAAAGGCACTTGATAAAGGTGGAAGGAAATTTAGTATCTGAAGAATATCTCTTACATTTGAGAGGTGTAAAGAAAAGAGTAGAGGGACTATGACACTGGGTGTATATTACTAAGTATAATGATTCATTTAAAGTATAAATGACAAGCTCAGATCTAGCAATCAGCAATGTAAAAACAAAGTATGAGCATCAGAAGGTCTTCTTTAGCTTCATTAAAGAGATTCCCTATCCTCTGCAATTGGGGGACAGACAGGGTGAAGACTAGATACAACACATCATTTAAGACTGGCAAAACCTCAGAAAAAGCTGAATTAAAAGACTAGGTAAAAATTTCCTATGTCAAAGTCAGGGCCACAATATGGAAGAGTTCTTAGGAATTGATACTGGGATGGGGATATATGGAGAGATGCACTTAAATTTGAATCCCCTGATTACCCTGATGCTTCTGTGCTTATAGAAGTGGCCCAATCCCCTTCATTGGAAGATAGAGCACCACTCATGCTAAAAGACTGTGCAGAAGCCTCAAATAATACAGATGCTTTATAGCATAATGTTTACCTTCCTCTGGTTGTCTCTAGCTCCCCTCCTGGCTACCACACCCATGATTAGGATCAAATCCCAACATCATCTTTGTCTGCTAAGGATAACAGTGATAATAGCCAGCTTCAGAGCCTGGCTAATACACTGTGAGGAGTTGAGAAATTATACCTAGGAGTAGATTCTGAGATCAAGAGGATCAAAATATATAACTGAGTAAAGAAGAGTTTGTTAATGTGAGGCCACTATTGTGACCCAGGATTTAATACTTTGGGAAGAGCCCCAGGAAAAGATTCAAATGTTTCTGGAATGAATCTTAGAAACTTGGAAAATATAGAAATACAGATGCCAGAACTCAGAAAGTGGGCTTGTTAATATAAATCTGCTTATATAGTAGACCAAAAACCAACCAACTAAACAAACAAAACCAAAAAACATCAGCTAACAGCTAACAATATTTCTCAGGATGGTCCAGATTATGTTATATTTTATTTACAAAGGTAACGAAGAATGCAGTGAAGAAAGGGAAGTAGCCAGTATCATAGCATCCTTTAGAGACCCGGAGTGGCTGGTCCCTATATGCAACACTAACTACAACAGATACTGTTACAAATTGGGCTCTGTAGTAGCAATGGGTATGATAGGATACCGGGAACAAAGGCCAAGTGGTAGCACTTAGCCAAGGGAAACAAGATGGGCTTAACTATTAATACAACAGAGTTGGGGGGACAAAATTAAAATTGGTAAGATCAGAACAGCAGCTAGAAGGCCTAACCCACAGATATATATGGAGATGGTTAATAGAACATGTTGTTCTTAGGGGCATGATAGATAAAAAGCCACCAAGGACATTGTTTAATAGAAATAATCAAAATAAATCAAAAATAGCTGGGCAGAAAGCTGACATCAGCTCTCAGGAGAAAGTCACAATCCCCTGCCCAGTTTCTAGACAAAAGCAGTCCTCAGACCCAGAGCAAATCAGCTGAAGATGTAGCTGTATCCCAATGAAGAAAGACCCTACAAAACTATGGCAAGAGTATGCAGGAGTGATTTCCCTAAAAAGGACCTATGATTTTTTACTCAGGTAGCCATATTCTAAAGTAAGGGGAATACCATATTTTTTCAGTGTTGTTGCATACAGGGTTCAAGGTAATGCTAGTACAAGTAGAGAAGGAATGCAGGAGTATCAGGTCAGATGATATATAAAGTTTAGCTCATAACTCTTTGGCGGAATCTTCCCATTGGCTTCTTGACTTGTAGATTCTCATGTAGTTCTGACTTTAGCATAGTTTTCTAATATGCTATATACAAAAACAAGAAGAAGAATGGAGGGGTACACAAAATGAAATACAAAAAGAAACAAATTAATTTAACTGTATTTCAAATGAAAACAGTGGTTACAGCATAACCACAACAAAGAAAACAAGGTAAGGGCCCTTCTCAAGTCACTTTGTATTTAGTAATGGACAAGGCAACATCTTTTATCTTGTATTATCTCGATATGATGCAACCAAAAGGACACAACACCCCTTCTATGGTGTTCCTGCCAAAATTTATTACCTAAATCTAATTCTGAGGAAAAAAATAGATAACCCAAATTGAGAATCATTCTGCCAAATAACTATAATAATTTACAAATTTAAAAATGTCAAGTTTACGAAAATGTTGAACTATTCAGTTAAAGGAGACTGCAGACACATGACAAGTAAATGCTAAGTGTGGTCCGTATTTCATCATGGGCCAGGAGAAAAGCAATACTATTTAGGACACTGGTGAGACAATTGGAGAGATTTAAAGGAGTTCTGTGAAGATAGCATTCTGTCAGTATTCATTTCCTGATTTTGATAATTGTATTTAGGATAAATATATTAGAGTACTTAGATGTAAAGAGGCATTATATCTGAGAGAAAGAAAAAGAAATTGTGATAAAATATTTGGGTAATCTAAGTTAAGTGTATATGGGAAATCTTTGTACAAATTTTGCTACTTTTCCATATGTCTGATATTATTTTATAATAAAAAATTTAAAGATACATGCAAAAGTTATAATTCTTTAAAGGAGCATATTTTTTAATCCACAGCAGTATTTATACTCCAACGAGCATTTTGTTTTTCAGTGCTGAACTACTTGGAAGACCAATATGTCTGATAATGTCATAATTACATCAAGTCTTTTGAAATCTCTTTGAAAATTCTTTTGAAATATGATCAAAATTTGATTCTATGTGTCTAGCTTTTGACTCTTGTCTCCAAATTCCATAAAGCTTCATTTACTATATCATGGGTTTCGTGTAATTGCATTTATTTATTAACTTATTTATTCATCAGCAAATATTAAATATTTATTAACTGCATAGTAGGTGCCAAACATTAGAAAATTGAGTTTTACAGAATTGGCATTGTCTTTTACAGTTTTCAAGGCACCTTGTATGTGACCTTGGTTTTCTTCTAAAAACACTGACTTGTGGTTCCCTCTCCTGATTTGCAGTATCTTTAGAAGGATACTTTGCACTAATTAACTCTTCAGAGCCCAAATTCATCCTACTTACCTATATCTTGTGGAATCAGTTGAGTAATCTGAAAAGGGGATATTTGGATAAAATAATGCTGGGTATATACTTCAAGTGAGATTTCCATCTTCCCACCCAATCTGCCTTACATGCTACTTTTAAAAAATGAAGTAATCAGAGAAAGTATGTGTGTATGAATATATATCAAACTATGTTAGTAGAAAACAATTTCATGCTAAAGTCTACATAAGATAGTGTATTTTAAAATGTGGGATCAAATAGGTATAATACTCTAAGGAAATATAAAATAGTAAAAAATATTTATTTTCAGTGTCATAATATTATAAACTAATATTGTTTGTGTCCCTAGGTTTCCTTTGGGCAATTAGGGGAAAATTTAAGCAATTTAGGGTTGAGGGTGTATGGTGCACAAAAACAATGATTTTCTCTGTCTTATTGATTCAGCTATGATCTCCTCAGGATAGTTTTAACTTATACCTCTGCCTGAAAGAAGAATATTGATCCCCAACACTAGAGATTTTTTTATTTCATATTGTATATTTAATCCAGAAACTAGACTTATTCCAAAATATAGTATTCTATCTTCCTTAGACTGAAGTGTAACAAGGTCTTGTAGATGAATTATTTATAAAGTAATAAAACAAAGCTTGAGTTTAAAATTATGTAATTGCCAGAGTTGAATAATTGTTGGATTACTGATTAACTTACCCAAGTTAAATAAATCACAGTCATTTCTCCCTCAGAATTATAAATTGAAAACTTTTGAATTCATGCTAAAATAAGGGCAAAAATTTTGATATAATCTGCAATGCCTCATTATTTCTGTAGCATTTGAGACCTAGAAAGTCTCCTATATTATATGAAACAACAGGCTTGGATCTTCCCTTTCTCTGCTATTTTAATCTGAGAAGTTGATATAATTTCAAATCAATGAGAACTATCTATCCTTATTCCAGATCAACGGCAAGCTATATTCCCTGTTTCTTGAGTAAATTATATCCTTTGATTTTTCTGATAAAAAAAAAAAGTCTAAATTCTAGGAAATTGGCATTTGTCTGGCATTTGGGGATTTTACCATTGCTACTTTGACATGTTCACATAACCCTGCCTTTCAGGCCGGATTACTAACACAATCTGTATTCATCCCACTGACGCTGAATTCAAATGGTTTGTGTGAAACGAAACTGTGCAATGAATTCACATTCTCACAGGGCCAAGGATCAAATAAGTTTACCATGTCTATGAGATTTGGTTCAAAACTTCCATCCTATTTTTCTTGAATTCCAATGCTATTGTCAAGCTTTCTTTGCCAGGGCTTAAATTCTTGTGACCATTTCTTATTCTTACTCTTTGACTTTATAAAATTCTTGATCTCTTAACCTTGGGCTACTCCAGGGTTCAGTCATTGGATTTCCTCTTTCTCTGTTTACACTCCCTTAGGATCTTAAACACTGCCCGAGGATCTTTAATAACCATCTGCATACCCAGGCTCCCCAATTTATATCCCTATCTCACTCCTCTCTCTGAATTCCAACCTCATTTATCCAATGTCTAGTTGGTATCTCCACTTGAATACCTAATAGTTATCTCAAAGTTAACACAGCCAAGATTCAATTCACAAGCTGCACCCTCAAACCTGCTATACTCTTATTCTCTCATATGTCACTTAATGATAATTCAAGCCTTCTATTCTTTCAGAACATAAATCTTAGGGTGATTTTGAGTTTTCTCTTTCTCATACCCTTCATGCAATCCATCAGGAACACATTTATGATCTCACTTCAAAGACAAACAACACAGTCCTAATTGTTGCAGATAAGAATCATAAATAATGCTAAAATTAGGGAAGAGAGATTATATAACAGGGTATCTGCATAACCTCAAATTATTTCCTTCTAAGATATTTATCAATTACAAATGAAAAAATAATTACAAAGGAGAAACCCAGTAGACACCACCTTAACCAAATAAAGAAATTTAACAGCATGAAAAATTAGTCACATTAACATCATATACCTTCTGATAGGATGCATTGAGGATATACTACCACTGCTCTTACATCCTTGCCAAAAGTGCACAACTGGAATTTATCCTGAAGAACAATTGAACAAACCCAAGCTGACAGACAGCCTATACAATTAATTCATCAAATATGTTAAGGTCATGAAAGACAATGAAAGACCGAGGAACTTCCCAGATTGGAGAAGATGAAGGAGACAAGACAAATAAATGCAGTGTAAAATCCTGTTACATTCTTATGCAGAGTATTTTAACTATCTCTTTTAGTGCTATCTTTCTTCAGATCATGGTTTCAGTGTTATTGCTTCCACAATTACAAAGACTGGTCAAAGTATGTCCTTAATCATAAGAGGAATTCTGGTGCAAGCTATTTAAAATAAAAGACTTGCTTTGCTACACAAGTGAAAACTAGTAGTACAAGGAATTGTGGGGATGCTTTTGATAGCAAATTTCTTGGGAGCACTAAAATGTAAATAGAGATATATAATATTTACGTCATCTTTCAAGTGAGTCAAGTTGTAAGAATCACTAGAGTAATCTTATAAGATGGTGTCCCTCAAATGTAGCCCTGATAACACTCATCTTGATAAGTAATTATTGTGCAGGAGTAGAATATATCATCTTCATGAAGAAGGCTGCTGTTTTTAAGAGAAGATTAGATAATCACATTTTTAATTTGATGTCAAACAAGTCCATCCTATTAAGTAGTTAACCCCTTTTACATAAAAAAGTAATTAAACCTTTTTAATTAACCATTACTTAAAATTAAATAAGTAACCCTCAGTACTGGTTTGTTTTGAGACATTGTTACCTTTTACAACTTGGTATGGAATTTCTTTATAATTCTATCTGAACCACAGGTCAATTCACAGATTGAGATATAGAAGCTTTTCTAAAGATGAAATAGACACTTGAAATTACAAATTATTCATTGTGAAACTTTTCACAGCATGCATTATCTTCTTTGAACCATGATGTGGGATTGTTTTGTTCAGAAAGATCGAATCTTTGGATTATACCAAAGCAGTAATGCTTTAAAAAAAAAAAAAAGCATAGCTTTTAAAGTTGAATTGAGAACTACTAACAATAGCGCATAGCCCCAGGGACACCAAATTTAAATTAAGAATATTGCTTTTATTGCACTATGAACTGTATTTTCTTGCTCAAGCTGAGACATTCAGCAACTAACAATGCTACTGTTAAGCACATGTTAAAAAGAAACCAGGATATTTCTTTGTGTCGAAATACCAAAATGGAGAATATATAGTAATCATATTACATTTCATAATGGCACCATAGAGAAATGGACAAAGAACAAAAATAAGTATAGATAAAACTTTTAGATAAACCATAGAACTATCTGGTATAAAAGGAATTTAACATACAGATATCTCTATAACAATCAACATTGCCTTAGGAAGATAACACCACAAGCTGTTTCATCTGCCATAGAGAGAGTACTGTAGAATTTAATAAATGCATTCCAAAATTCTGTGCAAGCAAAGCAAAGTAGAAGTTAGTTAAACTAATAGATTATGATATGGTTAGTTAGAGAATTGTGTTCAAAAATAACATTGACTCTTCTTTGAATAGGTAGTCAGATATTTGTTAGAAAACATAAGCTTTTAAATATAGGCTTCTCTGTTAGAACATATTTCCGACTCATTCATGACACAGTTGACTTGAAGAGATTAATAAATCCACTTTATTGTATGCATGAAGGACATTATATACATTTTTCTAATCTTGTTTGCATTTGTAATTTTTAAAAATACGTCAGAAATATGATGTTATGATCTACCATGGCTACAAATTATATGAATTTAGAATCACCTTTGTCTACTTTTGTGGAAGTTTTCTTTGAAACACAACTCAAGTCGTCCGGTGTTCTATGTCATTCATAGAGATCTATTAATAATTTGGCATGAAAGACTCTGTTAAAAGATCCTTTCGGCTTCCCACCAAACAAGAATAATAATCTCATCTTCCTATTTTAAGGGATATAGTTTACTATAATGGCAAGAAACAAAAAATAGCTACTGGAGTCAGGGAAATCATCTTACCTTACCGGTTTTGAGCTAAGTTGACTAAGTCTATTATCTTCACTAAACACACCCCACTACCACTATTTCCTCCACCTGTAAAATGGATAAAATGCCATCCACCACTTCTGGCTGCTATGAGAATTAAAAGATAACATACAAAGGGTCTCGCAGGTGGAAAGTATTCAGTGAATTTTCTTTTCCTTTTCTTCTCTTGTCTTTAAAAATATACAATATGAAATTAAGTCTGATCCAGCCACATTGTTGCAATAGATTTTTGTAGCAAATCTTGTATGTTTGGTTTTATTTTCTATATGAGAACTCCCCAAGTTAAAAAAAAAAAAAAGGAAATGAATGCTTTGTAAAAAAGAAACCAACCAATAGTTTTTAAATGTTGTTCTATCTGAAATGAAAAATGTCACAGTTTATTTCACAAGTATACAACAGAGGAAGGTTTTTCTATTTCTATGATGTTCAAACTTTGTCTGTTGCCAAGCCTAGCAACATAGGAACATGTTCACAAATTTGGTGCAGGCTACATATCTCTAGCAACTCAGGGGGTCTTAATGAGAATGATATGTTAAGATACCTTCTCTACTAAACATTAGCCAAAATCAAAAAAAAAATAAGAAAATAAAATTTATTATTTCTTCATAAGTATAAGAATTATGTATCTGATGAAGCCATGCCCTATTCAATTTAAATAAAGCATTTGTCTTCTGTGGGTACATGGGTAGTGGGTCCCAGGTTGCTATTTTCTGATTATTGTAAAAGGAGAATATTTTACAGAAATCCTACATGTCGAAGAAGTAGCTAGAGAGAAATAAATGATGATGATCAATACTTTTGTACATCTTCCTGTGATCAAAAGAATGGGAAAGTTCAGTGTGAACTTCATTTATTTGAGAAAATCTTTAAAGTCCATGGGAACATGATTAATATGTAAGTTCAACACTAGTTGAAATAAATATTTCTTCAGTACCTACTATGGACCAGCATTATTCTAGGCACTTTGAATATAGAGCTAATGAGCCACAGTCCTTGCCCTTGGGGAACTCATAGTATATCTGAGGAAAAGTTTAAGGCAGAAATGTCAAATCACTGCTCCAACTGTAACCACGTGATCTGAAGGCTAGTCTCATATTTTTAAAAAGCTTAGTAATATATTTTATTATTTTATTTTATTTTATTTTATTTTATTTTATTTTATTTTATTTTATTTCTTTCTTTCTTTATTTATTTTTGAGACAGAGTCTCACTCTTTTGCCCGGGCTAGAGTGAGTGCTGTGGCGTCAGCCTAGCTCATAGCAACCTCAAACTCCTGGGCTCAAGCGATCCTCCTGCCTCAGCCTCCCGAGTAGCTGAGACTACAGGCATGCGCCACCATGCCTGGCTAATTTTTTCTTTATATTTTTAGCTGTCCAATTAATTTCTTTCTATTTTTAGTAGAGACGGGGTCTCGCTCTTGCTCAGGCTGGTTTCGAACTCCTGAACTCAAACAATTCGCCCGCCTCGGCCTCCCAGAGAGCTAGGATTACAGGCGTGAGCCACCACGCCCGGCCTATTTCATTCTTTTAAAAACAAATTTAAGTGAAAAAGTAACTAAAAAACACAAACGCCAAATACTTTCCTATAGGAAGACTTTAATTTTTTTATCACGTTACTCATAAATGTGTCAATATGTATTTCAAAAGATAATTACCCTTTTTTGGTAAAATAATTACCCTTTGTGGCAATACCATTGTCACATTTAAAAATATTAACATTTGTTTCTTACTATCATACAGTGGCTACTCAGTGCTACGGAGTATGCTACTCAGCATACTCCACTACTCAGGCTACTCACGCAATTCCTAACTGCCCTGTAAATGTCATTCTGTTTTACAATTTGTTGTTTAAAATCAGAATCCAAATAAAGCATGTATATTTTGATTGGTTGCTACAACTATTCAGCCTACAAATGTCCTCCTTCTTCTGTCTCTGATTCTTTCTCTCACTCTTTCTCTGTCATTTATTTGTTGAAGAAACCAGATTTTTGCCATGTATAGTTTTCCACACTCTGTATTTTGCTTAATGTAATACATCCCTGTGGTGGTGTTTAACATTAGCCTTTGTTCTCTGTATTCTATATTCCCTGTAAATTGAATCTAGAAAATATATCATATTCAAGTTTTATTTATTTATTTCTCCTCTCTCTCTCCCACACCTTTTTTCCTTTTTTTTTTATTTCAGCATATTATAGGGGTACAGATGTTTAGGTTACATATGTTGCCCTTGCCCCCTCTCCTTCCCCCAAATCAGAGCTTCAAGTGTGTCCATCCCCCAGATGGTGCGCATCGCACTCATTATGTATGTATATACTCATCCCCTCCTCCCCCCTCCCATCTGCCTGACGCCTGATAAATGTTATTCCTATATGTGCACTTAGGTGTTGATCAGTGAAACCAATTTGCTGGTGAGTACATGTGGTGCTTATTTTTCCATTCTTGGGATACTTCACTTAGTAGATGGCAAGGACTCTTATAGATGGTGCTATGTCCCTTCATCAGCAAGTATACATGTCTGCTTGTTTCTCTTTTGTAATAGTAG
>CAUYSK010124562.1:0-16192 GCA_963575035.1 Avahi laniger | reverse complement strand
GCGGATTATTTGAGCTCAGGAGTTAGAGACCAGCCTGAGCAAGAGCGAGACCCCGTCTTTACTAAAAAAATAGAAAGAAATTATCTGGACAACTAAAAATATATAGAAAAAATTAGCCGGGCATGGTGGTGCATGCCTGTAATCCCAGCTACTTGGGAGGCTGAGGCAGAAGGATTGCTTACACCCAGGAGTTTGAGGTTGCGGTGAGCTAGGCTGACGCCATGGCACTCTAGCCCGGGCAACAGAGACTCTGTCTCAAAAAAAAAAAAAGAGGATCACTTGAGGCCAGGAGTTCAAGACCAGCCTGGGTAACACAGCAAGACCCCATCTCTACAAAACATGAAAAACAAAAATTAGCCAGCCTGCACCTCTGGTTCCAGCTACACAGGAGGCTGAAGTGGGAGGATCACTCGAGCCTGGGAGTTCAAGATTACAATGAGCTATGATCAGGCCACTGCACTCCAGCCTGGGCAACAAAACGAGATACTGCCTCTAGAATAGAATAGAATAAAATAAAAAGTAAAAATACTTATGAGACAATAGAAATGTTAATACTGATGATATGAAGTGCTGTGATGATGACAGTGCCGTGATGGCAGTATGTTTATGTTTAAAAAGGGAGTCCTTGACTTTTGAAGATTAAATATATACTGACATATTTATAGATGGAATGATATGATGCCCGAGATTTGCTTCAAATGATTGGCAGGGGGAAGCTGTTTACAGATGAATCAAGATTGGCCACAAATTGATGACGGTGGAGGTTGGATGATGAGTACATGAATGATTACTCTTATTATATATATGTAAGGTTTTCGAAAATCAAATGGTTTTGTCTGTTTAAAGAGAAAAAAAAAAGGCAAGAGAAGAGTGCAGAGGTTTCATGCAATGATTAGGGAAGAGCTCTGAATGGTGTGAATAATGGACTTGAGACCTGGAACCTCTACAGCCATTTCCTATCATGAGAGAAGACAGCCGAGAATGAAATCCACACACGAACAAGGGCACAGCTAAAGTAATCGCAGAGAAATGAAGCCAGAGCCCTGGTCAAATCAAATCCAAAGCTCATCCCACCTCAGGACTTTTTCAGAACCAACAAATCCTCTTTCCTGTTAGCCATTTAGAGCTGGATTTTCTGTCACTATGAATGAAGATAGCATAGCTGAAACAATCTCCTATTCACATTCAAGCCAGTCACATTTCTGTCTCCACATTACCCTCAAAATGTCCTCAGCAAAGTCATCTGTAACTGCCCTGTTGCTAAATCCAATGAATATTTTTGAGACTTCTTGCTTAATCTTTCTCAGCTGCACCTCACACTGCCTCATCCTCAGTGTCCCCTTCCCAGGGCTTCTGAGACTCCGCATTCCCTGGGTTGCTTTCTTCCTCTCCAGCCCCCATGCCTGGCTCTTCACTGGCCCTCCAGTCTTGGGTCCTCTTCTCTCTCCACACTCTCCTTCAAAGTGACTGGCGGCCACCCACTTTCCTGATTTTAATTACCACCTGTATTTCTTGTCCTTGAGGTCTTCTGAGCTCCACACACAAATTTCCAAGAGCCTAATGCACACACCACCATTTTAGATGTTCCTCAAATTCAATGCTGTTCTTTCCCACCCTCTCTCTTACACACACACACACACACACACACACACACACACACACACACAAAATCTGGCCCTCTTCCATTGTTCCCTTTCTCACAAAATAGAATCAATCTTAACACTTTCCAACATCTCATCTTTCCTTCCACATAGCCAATCAACCACCAGGTCTTAACTTTTACATTCATCCACTTCTCTCCATATCACTGCTACCATCCAAATTCAACATGCCATCATCTCTCACCTAGACCATAAGAACTTCCCAATTGGTCTACTCCTTCAAAATTCTTAGACCTCCTCCAATTCATTTTCTATTGATCCCAAGAGATCTTTTTTAAAATTATGGTAAAATATAAATAACATAAAATTTACTATTTGAGCCATTTTTAGGTGTACTCGAAGAGATCTTTTGAGAAACAAATTTCTGATAATGTCATCTTGCTCAAAACAGAAACTGAGTGGCTCAGGGTCCAAGTAGGAAGGAGACTTTTCACTAGATCTACTCTTTTATACCTTTGAGTTTTTAATCTGTGCCTATTTACCTATTCAAAAAATATTTTTAAGTGTTAATAAACTTTCAAGAACCTATATTCAAGACCTCTAGCATCTATATAAAAAAATGGGGTAATTAAAAAAATAGACAAAATTTCTGCTGTTTCGAAATCTGTTACAATACAAAATTCTACAAAACATAAATTGGAGAACAAGTTCACAGTCAGCAATCTCTTTATTTTAACTAACATCATTAAAAAAAAAAGGATGGAGAATAAAAAGACAGTTATAAAAGAGAATCCTAAGAGTAGTAACAGAATGCCACCAGAAAAAACGAAACCATCTATTTTGAAATTTTCCTCTGCTGAAGACATGTCTTTTAAAATATTTCAAATGTCCTTTAATCCAAGAGCTTAAAGTACTTAAAATCTGCATGCAATTCCCATTTTAGAGACAGAAAATGATGTGAAGGAGGGGCTGGGAATAGGGGAACAAGGTAGCTTCAAAATAACTTTTAACATCATCTACACACATCCCAGGAACTACGGGATATATGAAGTAGGGAGATGAATACGTACTTCAGTTACTGTTCACATTTTCTTAGCTCAAGGAAACAGGATACAGGCACCTCATGAACGTTACTAGTCCTACTACTAGAGTGCAACTATGCGGGTTACAGAGGGAGTCCAGTCTCCTCTCTATCACTGTATTCTCAGCCTCTGTTTATCTACCCTAGTTTGTAAAATATTTTTAATAAAAAGAATTCTTTGAAATAATTATAAAACAATACAATTGCATTCCACAATGGAAAACAATATCCACAGCCTAAGTATACGACTGATAAATTCTAACACTTTGCAACTATATCTGTATGCCATGACCCAAAGTGGTACACAAATACTTATTACCATGAATATTCAGCAAGTAGGAAAACGGACACAGAGTGCTTTAGGAAAATGTCCCAGAAAAGAAGGGAATAACTGGCAGAAAGAGAACTGGAAAGATATTATATAAGCCTCTAATCAAATGATATATTGGTAAAGAGTCAATGTTTAATAAGGAAAAACTATGCTTAGGGTAAAAAAAGTGCTAAATGTGATAAACGAAACAATTATTATCTCAGCTAAAGCACCAGACCTGTCACTGCTAATAAATGCATAGTATTTCATTTAAATACCGTTCTTTAAAATTTACCAGTAAACTGGTATACATGAAAAACTAGATCCACTGAGGGAGGGGAGAAGCCTTGAAATGACAGATCAATGATAAGTACATTTCATACTTCTGTACTAACTAATCAAATATAAATTGGCTTGTTAAAGAAAAATCGGACATAGTTTTGAATTTTACAAAAAAAAATTAAGGGTGACATGAAAGGTTTTCATGCTATCTTTACGCTTTTACTTCCAGTACTGCACTATAAAACTGTAATGAAATACAGGAAGAACATAACACAGAGATGAAGGTCCCAATTTTACTATCATAAAGGCTTAGACTCTAATTTTGGTACCAATTCTTATAAGCTGGATGATCGAGGGCAAGTTAGTTAACTCCCCTAAACCTGTTTCCTCACTTACAAAAAAAGACAAACTATCATATTCCCTAAATTCTTATTTACAGTTTGAATATTTGTGAAATCAAGATGTCTTATAATTAATTGGTACTTTAATGTACAAAAAAACCTTTTTAAATCAATCAATATTGTGTCTTACAATATTTATAGCAGTGATTCTCAAGCTGGGACCCTTTTGCTCCCCAGGAGACACTGGGCGATGTCTGGGGACACTTTTGGTTGTCACAACTAGGGTGGGAGTGGGGGTGGGGAACACTACTGGCATCTTGTGGTTAGAGGCCAAGAATGCTGCTAAAATCCTATGATGCACAGGACAGGCTCCTACAACAAAGAATTATCTGGCCAAGAGTTCCGCAGTTGAGAAATTCTGCTTTAAAGTCTTAGAAAAAGAAATAAAATAATAACTACTTAATAAGGTCATTTTCAGAATTACAAGAAATAATGCATAGAAAATGCTCAGAAGAGTAACTAGCACAAAGTACATGTTTAATAAATTAGTAATAGTTTTTCTTTTAATCCAATGTGCTTAGGATAATTTATCTACTAAACAAATACCAAATTCCTTAACCTGGCCCTTCACACAATTCTGTCCCAATTTGTCTTTCGAGGTAGATCCCCCAGTACTTCATTACATACACATCATCCGATCAATCTGGCCTATGTTGTTTCATTAACACTACCTGGGTTTCACAACTCCATGCCTGCACACGAATCATTTCCTCCATCTACAACGCCTACTTTTCATTCATCTGATTCTCTTCCAAGTCTCATTTAAATACTACCTCCACTACAGAGGTCTTTCTTCACAGACCACTGAGGCTCAAAGTGACCATCTCCCCACTCCACCCTACTGGATCCCACCCCCACTGGTTTCCCTCTCAATATCATTCTTCCAGTTACATGGATCTTATCATTGATTCCCCAAACTCTCTTGTATTTATACATTTATAATATCTACGAGAACATAAACTCTTAAAAGAAAGGCACAGCTTAGACTAGTAGGATTTGACATTGTTAATCAGATCATCAGACCACTGTCCTTGAAACTTTTTCCTCCCAGGGCTTCAGTGTTACTGCACTTTCCTAATTCTCTTCCTAACCTTCTGATTGCTCTAATTCAGTCTCCTCTTCCCGTGCCCTTTCTCCATTCTAAGGATTCAATACTCTAGATTCTGTCTCAAATTTCTTATCGCCCTTTATAATCTCATCTACTTCCAATTTCAATTATGTGCTATACATAGATTATCAAATTGTTATTTCTAGCCTCGACTTCTCAATCATATTGCAGACGTACATTTACAGCTACCTATTTCACTGAATTTCTCAGACAAGGTATTTGGCCAACACATCAAGTTCAAAGTTTCCAAAAACAAAGCTGCCTGTCCATTTCAACTTGCAGCTTTCTCTCTCTCTGTCAGTGTCATCACGATTAATCCTGACAGTCACTAAATCTCAAAATCTCAGGTAACCTCATCCTTCTTGAAACCTCAGGTGACTTCATCCTCCTATATATTCCCTTTTCGTTTTAAACCATTCCCCTCATACCCCAAATTCAGTCATTTAGAAATACTGGGGATTTTTTTTTTTTTTTTTTTTTTTTTTGACAGATTTTCACTCTATTGCCTGGGCTAGAGTGCCATGGCATCAGCCTAGCTCACAGCAACCTCAAACTCCTGGGCTCAAGCGATCCTCCTGCCTCAGCCTCCCAGGTAGCTGGGACCACAGGCACGCGCCACCGTGCCCAGCTAATTTTTTCCATTTTTAGTTGTTTGGTTAATTTCTTTGTATTTTTAGTAGAGATGGGGTCTTGCTCTTGTTCAGGCTGGTCTTGAACTCCTGAGCTCCAGCAATCCTCCCACCTCGGCCTCCCAGAGTGCTAGGATTACAGGCGTGAGCCACCACGGCCGGCCAATACTGGGGATTAAATCTCTGCAACATCTTTCCTATCATTTGCCTCCTTTCCATTCCTCTGACTTCTACCTATAGACTACAGCATTAAGAGCACAGACTGAAGTCAGATTCCCCAGGTTCAGATCCCAGCTCCATTGGTCAGGTAGCTCTGGATCAGTTTCTAAACCCCTGGGCCTCACTTTCCTCATCAGTAAAATTGGAATGATTAATAGTTTCCACCTCATAAGGCTGTCAAGAGGATTAAAATTAGATAATATGTACAAAATGCTTGACACACAGTAAGGGCTCAATAAATATTAGCACCTTTATTATCATTTTCCCCCTATCTCAAGCCCTCATCATCTCTTGCTCAGACTCCTGCAATAACATCCCAAACTGGCCTCTCTGCTAGCAGTCTCTCTTAACCACGATGTTACTTAATGTTCTCACAATCTTCCTACATGCATCAGAGTCAGATCTTATGTAGGATTTTGACAGCAAGATCTGTTGGGATATACAAAGAAATTTAACAAGGCATATTTATAACAGCAAATGATTTTATATCATGAAACTAAAGAGTATGAAAAGGGGAACAATATTTGATAAGGTTGAAATAATAAACTAACACTAGGAAGGAGGCCTTGAATTCAATGTTAAAAATTCTAAATTCAAGAATTTAGTAAGGAAGAGTATTAGAAGAGGTTTTGCACCTACCATTTCCCCAGAGGATTTAAGGGAACAGAACATTTAAGGCAAACTCAGTAATATTGCTTAAATAGGATAAGTTCTTCAAATACAGTAGTAGAAAAGGCACAGTTTTTAACTTCCTCCTCTTTTGCAATTTACTTAGAGAATCTGTTTATTGTTTCAAATTCATCTACGCAAACTTATTCTTCATTTAATCAAAACTGTATCTGCATTCTTCCACAAAATAAAGTATGAAGATTTGGGCTATTTGGAATATTTTTAGTGTAAAGAGAAAAAAGTGATTCAAACCTCCTTATGTTAAGACTTCAAATTAAGTAAATATACCATATCTGCTTTCTAGGTATTACAATGCTAGTGCTTTATCCATTTTTTATAGTTCAACTACTTCATTTTATGCCCACAATTTATTTTTAGCTGTCATTTTAAATTACTTTCCCAACATAAGGGAAAATTGACTGCTTTTTTAATATGTCAGAAGTTATAAAGTTTCTGACAGATAAACACTAAATCAGTACCCGAAGACCCTATCTGTCATTGCAAAAGGAGTGATTTTAGTAAATCATACTTGAGAGTTGGGCTAATTTTTTGAATAACTGAATACAATTAGGTAATACCTTTGAAATATGTTGTCTATTGACCTTTTCTGCAAACAGTATCTGTAGCCAATGAAGAATATTTACATCAAAAAAATAAAATCTTACTTTTTTCTATTCATTCCATATAAATTTATGTTTTGAAAGACTGTTGATAAAGAATAAACAAAATGTACAAACATATTCTTAATAATGTATTAATTTTTTGTTACTAAGTCACTCTCAGTTCTTCTAAACTTGTTTTTCATCCCATTTTGAATACGGTCTTTTTATCCACTCCAACTGCTGTCAAGGCAAATGGAACTAAGTACCAACAACAGTCATACAAACCATCTGACAGTCAGTTAAGATCTGAACAATCTACAAAGAAAAAATAATATTAGACTTCAACATGTACTATATGCACATTTTTCACACTTGCAGGTAAAAGGATTACTCTGCAGAATGGTGGAGAGTAATAAGCAAAGATTTCAGAATCAGAAAGACCTGAGCTGGCATGCAGAATACCACTTGCCAAATGTTTAATCTTGTGCAAATTAATCTTTCTGAGCCTGTTCTCTCACCTGCAAAACGAGAATATTATCTACAAGGCTGCTGGAGGAGTAAATGAAGTAATGTAGTTGGAGTGTTTGGTATCTAACAGGAATGTCCAGCCTCCACCAATATCTTACCCTTTGGAGTCAGACCTCAAATCAAAACACGTTTCTGCCACTTACTAACACTGACGGTGTGATAGTAGGAAAGTTCTTTAACCTCTCTGTGCACTGGCATTTTTTAAAAATGAGGAACACACTACGTACATCACACAGTTGTTGTGAATCCCTACTGTACAACTTAATGTAAAGCATCCAGCAGAGTGCCCGGCAGATGTCAGATTTCACTGGTGCTAGATTCTCTTTACTTCCTTTCTTATTAAAGTGTGTTAAATGTATTCATCAAGTGGTCCAGAATCTAGTAACCTACCTGACACGAAGCCAGAAAGTAGGCCATTTTCTGGTCAAAAACCTTTGTGAAAACACAGCAAAATTTTGACATCTGTACTATAAGTAATCTCTCAGTGTCAGATGGAAAGAAAATATTTCTTATTCCTTCTGTCTTCCATTTTGTGCACACTATTTTTCCACATAAGTTACTATATAAATTTCCCTCTTTCCAAAATAAATAGCCTTCATTTACTCTCCACATAGATATTAGCTTCAGTATGCTGCTTAAATTAAAAGCAAAATACATCTACTCTCACTGCTTATATCAGTGATGCCAGAAATTTTAAAGGCAGTAACATGAATCTTCAATTCAGCTGATTTCAAAAAAAAAAAAAAAAAACAGCAGTAACACTTTGTGCTTCTTCCTATGTGTTACGCTGGATATTTTCCAATAAATGTTTAAAATTTAAATCATTTCAAAAGGATTTATATTTATTTCTAATGCCAGTTCAATACCAAAGCATGAGAATTCAAATAAAATTAAGGCTGTCATAAACATAAAATCACACCAACGTGAAGTTTCCCCAAAAATCTAATTCAAATAATTTTCCAAACACTGAGATTCGTCTGCTATTTAACTGAGATGTGCAAGTCCTGAAAATACTCAGTTGTGTGTAAGTTTAAGCAGGAAAACCGAACTAAACCATTTACCAACATATTTTCACAGTCCAAAAATTAGAAATCAGCCATCATCCACTAAAACCGGTATCTAACATCCAGAGAAGTTTGTAAATACTAAAGGAACTTTTCAACAAATATTTTATGTACCTAAAATTCATTAACTAGGGAATAGAAATCTTGCAGAATTACTCTTAAAAGTTAACAGACTAAATTACTTTACAGGAACATCTTCCAATGAAAAGCCTCTCTCTAATTTTTTTTTTAGCATTCCACAACAAGGGCTCCTAAAAGCGACAGCTCAGAAATTACAACAGGAGGCCCTTTTCCTGTTATTTTGCAAAGACTGGGTTATGCAGGGAGTGTTTAGCTGCTACTGTACTATACAATTTATGTGAATAGCACGTGCGAATAGCACGTGCCCTCAAAAAACTCCTCTATCAAAAAAAAAAAAATCCCAAAGAAGGGAGTTTCTTTCTCTTCACTTATGAAGCAAAATATATTTGGGAAAAGGAATAAGCCTCAGTGATAATATGAAATGAAAATACATCAGTTTGCCTACAGTCGGCAAATAAACATTGGTTTTAAATAACTGATTTAATAAGAACCTGAAATGTGTGTGGAGGACTGATAGAGACTTTAAAAATGACAACAAAATTTAATAGTGCACTCGACACGGGCCACCTTACATCCTTCGAAGCATGAATAGCAGCCATCACTACCGATGTCAAAATCAATACAGTACTATGTACCATCCACCTTCTTCCAACAATGAAGAAACCAACTCACAGTTATGACCGAGGGGGAAACGTATGCAAGCACAATAACGAAAATGCCACAAATTAAAGCCATTCTATGTAAAAACACGACAAAACTGCTCACTGAAAACAAAACACTTTTGCTATCCAATAAAAGGAATGTGGCCAAAGCCCACCTGACCACTCAAGAGCCCTTCACTGAAGACCAAACCTGCTTTCTTTATTTCTCCTTTCTTTCTCTTCCTAGTCTCCCATCATCTCCCTGAACCTGTACGAGAACACAGGCACGGAGAGGGATTCGAGAATCGGGAACAAAAACCGGGATGCAGACATCATCAGGAGGAAGAGGGGAGGGAAGGGAAGACGCCACTAACCTGTCCCAAAGGCTTTGGCCACCAGCCAGGCCAGATTACAGGCGATTTTGGCCCTGGAGAAGTCATAGTGGTCGAAGGGCTTGATGGCTGGAACAATGAACGTCTTTCTCATCTCCCTGGGGTCTGCAGCATCCCCCATCTTTCACGGCGGCTCCTCGGGATGTCCCGGCTCTACCCTTCACATGGTGTGGCCTCGCCGCCGCGGGGGTCGGGAGGAGAGGACGGGCGAGCTCAAAGCATCGGGGCCGGGGCGAGGCCAGCCCGGGCGCCGCCGGCGGGGAGCAGCTCAGCTGCGCGCGCCGCGACCCTGCCGCCGCCCGCGGGAGCCGCCGCCGCTCCCGGGCATAGGAATGTGGCGGCGCCGCGTCCGTCCGTCCGTCCGCGCGGGCGCCCCTCCGCGCCACCCGCCCCGCGAGCGCGCGTGAGAGCGAGGCCGCCTCCCCTTTGTCTCCGTTTAGTCACACGGGCTTGGGGGAGGGTGGAGGCTGGAAGGGCCCGGAATTTAAAGGGGGGGTGGTGGGGCGAGTCTGTAACAATCACGTTGTGGAAAATGTCCCCGCCATCGCGATGCCCGCACGCCCTCGCCTCCCCTTCCCTTCCCTCGGGCCGCGGAGACCCCGCAGGCCCCGGCGGGCGGAGGGACGAGCAGGACGAGCGGGTGCGCGGCGCGGGGGCGGCCCAGTCAGCGCAGCCCGGCCGGGGGCCGCGGGCTACGAGGCGGAGGAAAACGTCAAAATCACTGCGGCTCCCAGGCCGCCGGTGGCCCGTCCCCTCCTCTGCGGTCCCCTCCCGTCGCCGCCTCCTCCTTCCCCTGCCGCCCTCGTTGCCGCCGCCTCCGGGTCTTCCTCCAGCTGACGGCGAAGGTGGTGGCCCGGCAGAAGCTGCTGATCCCAAGCTCTCGGGTCCTGCCTTGCAGTACGTCCTTGTATTTTTTTTCTGCCCCCTTTCGCTGCCGGCGCCGTCGCTCCCCCTCAGCCGCCGCCGCCGCGGTTTTCCGGCTGCGGCACGGGATGGAGCGCAGATGCGGGCACTGAGCATGCGCGCTCGCGCGGCTCCGGAGCCCTCCCGCCCCCGCCCCGCTTCGCTCCCGCCTCCCGCCGCCCGGCCCACTGAGCATGCGCAGTCCCGCTCCCGGCCCGCGCCCTGGTCCGGTGCGGCTGCTTTTTGATCACCGCTGTGGAGTGCTCGCCTGAGTGGACATCCTCGGCGTCCGCGGCTTTTGGCCGCCGCTGCTTACGCTGCTGAAAGAGGAAAGGGAAGGGAGGCGGGAGAGGGCGGCCTGGCGGTAGAGAACTGAGATTTAGTAAAAATGCTTATTAGGTGACACACACTTTGCTGCGAACTTGACCTGCACAATCCTGTAGTCCTTGAAGTGACCCTGAGGGGTGGCTGTTATCGCTGATCGACCATGAAATTTTAGAGAGGGGAAGTGAGTTAAGGCATCCGTGGAGGGTCACCGCGGTTGAGGGTCTGTGAGGCTCCAGACCTGTGTTTCGTGATGTCAAAATACTTTCTTGACTTGATGCTCTCCACTTAATCTCTCAGTGACGGCGCACATCCGTCCATGCCTCTCGGTTTCCTCAGAAAAAGGCACAAGTTCTTGCACAAAGCAAACTGACACCCTCCGTGTTGTGGCCTCTACAAACCTTTAAAATAGCTTCTTGTGTCTCAGCTGCTCTCTGTTTTCCCACATTAGCGTGCTTTCTCAGGTCTCTTCGCCTTTGCTCTGGGCGGTTGCTCTGCCCACCAGCTTACTCTTCCTGCTCCACCTTCAAGTGTCTTCATCGTAGTCACCCCCTCCAGGAAGCTTTCCCTGATTGCTGACAACGTCCCAGTCAGGGCTGTCACGTAGGTGCCTCCCTTATTGTTTCCGTAGCACCTTGTTCTTCTGTCATAGCACTTGTCACATTGTATGGCAATCATCAGTTACTTGTCTGTTTTTCCCATTGATGACGTGATGCCATACTTCCAGCAGCTGAATGATGTCCAGCACCATAGTATTTGCTCAGTTAATGTTTAGGGACTAAGGGTAAATATTATTGCAGTTAACACTAATTGAGCTTACTTAACTCACTAAATCCTCATAACATCTCATTTTAATACATTATCTGATTTTAACCAGTATAAAATCCTGTGTTATCTTTATTTTACCGATGAGAGAATGAAGGCTCAGAAAAAATGTTTACTCCATTTCCAGTAAAGGCAGACCCAAGATTTGAACCCAGAACTATCTTACTCCAAAGCCCATGCTTTGAACCACTAGGCTCTCCCTTAAGATAGAAGCAAGACCTGAGGCATAGGGGACAGGGAGGGGCTTTCGACCCTGTTATCTAAAAGGTCAGTTCCTAGCAAGCAGGCCCAGTTGTTTCTGTTTAATCCCTACAGACACTCCTCCGTAAACCTAGTAGGGCACTACAGGTAAGCCTCGCTAACGATGTGGGATAGGAAAAGAATGTGAGTGAGAATAACAATATGCCAGTGGTTGATGTCATTTTTCAATAATTTAATTAATATTACTAAAGGTTTTCTCATAGGCAAGGCCCTTCGCTAGATCATATAGGGGATAATACAATTAACATATAGATAATAGTTCACAAAGCGCATTCATATGATAACTAATTTCTACATCCATTTTAAAACAGGCATTATTATCTTCCAATTCTAAATGCAGGACTGAGGATAGTAGAGATTAAGTGGCTTGGCCAAGATTTCGTGGTTGATTCATAGCTTCAAATTCAAGCATAGGTCTTCTGGCTCCACTCCCCTGGCGCCTTTCCCTGTGCCTGCTCCCTTTCTGGATTATGGAGGCTGACGTGTACATAAATAAATATAATACAATGTAAAAAGTACTGCAAGAGATATAAAGTGCAAAGAAAACATATCGGTGGAGGGATCAGGAAGGTTTCTTAAAGACTTCTGTTCAATGTTCTCAAATTCAACTTCAACTGAATCTAGAGTATAGATATCAAATTAAGAGAAATCTATAGCCTAGAAAGGTTGAAGAGAGATACTGAAACATTTTGCCAGTCATTATAATAATCTACAAGTCAATACAAGATTCTCAAGACCAGAAATCATGTCTAATCACCTTTATTTTGCATGTGACCTAGCACAGTAATGGTTTGCTCCCCATGGGTGCTAAGTAAATGCTTGTTGAATTTCATTGAAAACTATTTCAAACTAAATAAACAAGATGAGGAAGAGAGGAAAACAAAAAGAGTTGTTCCAACTTGTCTTTTGATCGGTGGTGATGGATTCAGTAGGGTTGGCATTACTAGGACTCCAGTTGGGAAGGAGTGTGTTTAGGAATGGAAAAAAAACCGCCTAAACAATGAGCAGCTTTTACTTTCAGGGAGGCTGTGAAACAACTTGGGGTCATAGTAGGAGGCTGTTATTAACAGGGAAACACCCTGAATACAAAGAAGGAGGATTCATTTTCAGGGAGACAGACACTCTAATAGGGTGTTCTTTGTGTCACCTTCAGAATGATCCTTTTAAAAACTGGAAATCTCTGCAGAATATCACTGTCAAAAAGAAATGCTCTCCAGCGCCTCCTTAAGATATCTGACTTTGTTCAAAACAAAAACAAAAACAAAACCCAATGGTTCTTTGGGCCAGCTTGTCCAACTGCACTGCTATCCCTCTGCTTTTTATCTCTAGGCCTAGAGTCTCAGGTCGTCGGGCAACAGGTACTCCTATTCCCATATACACAACCCTCCTTTCTATTTCGAAAGCGTTTCTCTCTTTTCTCCTGGAGCACCCAAAATGCCAGCCAGACTACCTTGCTGTGCTCTGTTTCTCTGCCTTTGGATAGATTCACAAGTTCATTCATTCACTCATTCATCAGCCAGCGCCGCGAGAGCACCTGGGTTCTAAGGATGTCATGTTAAACAGACAGCTGAAGCAGTAGATTTTTCGTGAGAAAACTTGGAAGTCCTATGGCCTGAGCAGCCCAGCTCTCCCTCATCACCATGTCCGTAACTCCGCAGGTCAGAAGCCTTGTTTGTTACTTCACCTACAGAAATCTTCAGTGTGTCCCCTCAGAAGCAAAGAAATACTAAAACGGTGAGCACTGTCTCATCGTGTTTTCTTAAATAGAAGGCATATATATGAGACAGAGTCTTGTTCTGTCGCCCAGACTAGAGTGCACTGGAGTCAGCCTAGCTCACAGCAACCTTAAACACCTGGGCTAAAGCGATCCTCCTGCCTCAGCCTCCCTGTAGCTGGGACTACAGGCATGCGCCACCATGCCCGGCTAATTTTTTCTATTTTTAGTAGAGATGGGGTCTCGCTCTTGCTCAGGCTGGTTTCAAACTCCTGACCTCAAATGATTCTCCTGCCTCGGCTTCCTAGAATGCTAGGATTACAGGCATGAGCCACCGCACCCGGCCCACAGTTCTACTATTATCCTCATTTAGCAAATGGAGAAATCAAGGTGCAGAGGACTTAATTAAGTGAAGACCTTGTTATTTTGAAATTCAAGGAACTAGAGCCAGGCATGGTGGCTTGTGCCTGTTGGCCCAGCTACTTGGGAGGCTGAGGTGGGAGGATCATTTGAGACCATCCCCCTTCCCTCAGCCCTCCTCCCTGTCTCTAACAAAAAAAAAAAAAAAGAAACTAGAATAAGTAAACTTTGTATCAACCAGGTTAAGAACAACCAAGGGGCAGGTGAAGAGGGAATGGGAGAGAGAGAATGCTTAGCTAACTGATGACAATAAAAGGTTTAATTGGTGGAGTACAGCAGCCTGTAATAAACCAATATGAGATAGAAGAGTCTGTGCTGTGTATCTGACAGTCTGTCATTTCTAGACACAGTTGTGGCTTTCATCCGAGTAGCTAACAGAATTTTATAAGGATTACTTCATCAGCCTTCACAGCAATTCTAGCCAGGCCTGTGTAGTGTGATGCCAAGTGCGTGGCTGGAAAGACTGAGACACGGGAAGGCCACATAACTTCCAGAGTCACACTGTGAGTCAGTGTCTGAACTAAGCAGAGAAACCTGGCCCTCAGGTTCCCAGGTAGTGCACCATACTTTCCCAGATCCCTGAAACATTTTTCCTTTATTAATTCCCTACTCAAACCAAGCTCCCTGAGCCTCCATTAACAGGCAAAGCTCCCATCGTTTCTAACACCGTCGAAGGAAAGTAAGGGTGTCGGGAAGTAACAGAGAAAGCACTGGGCTAGGAGTATGGACTCCGGGTTCCCGTGCTGTTCCTTATTTCTGCCATGTGATTTGGGGAAACACATGACACCTCTCTGCTGTCAGGTTTCCACCGCGATGAAACAATAGGGTGGAACCAGGCAACTTCTAAAGTACCCTCGATGCCAGTAGTCCAGGAGAGGAGGGTGGCCTCTCCATACCTTACTAGATTGTAACTGAAGGTTAGATCAGTCAGCTGCCTAGCATTTAGGATTTTAACTCTTTAGAGCAGGAATTACTTTTTTATTTCCAGAAAGCATTAAGATGTGATTGTATGGAAAGGCTAGAGGAGGTAACAGCGCAGAAAATGGAATCCTCTAGTGAAGGCAGAGACCAAATCAGAAAGGGAAGAACTCCAGAGAGAGGAAGACAGATGCAGCTGTTTGTTGCGAAATACAGTAGTGGTACCATAAAAGTCCACAAGGTCTAGAATTCCAGAGTATCACCTAGCTGACCAGGAGGATGTTGCACTTCTTACCAACTTCTTAATGGAAACAACCCAAATGTCCACCAGTAGAGGAAAGGACTGATCAAATAAATTATGCTGTACATAGGGATCCATTGCATCATATGGAAAGATCTCCAAAACATCATATGGTCAGGTAAAAAGAGAAAAATGTGCATTAGCATGTTTTAGTATAATAATTTTAAAAAAATATATATATTCATGGAATATCTGGATATCGAGGAAACTAGAGGAGTAGGTAAGAGACCCAGTTTTTTCTTTAAATGCTTTGATAGCTTTTGATTCACTTTGATTCATATGCATCTTTACTTATTCAAAATATAAATTCATTTTTTTTGACTAACCTTTTCAGTCTCACCTGGCAATGTGGCTTCTGCTTCCCCTACTGTCTTACTGCTCACTGCTACCGCTGAGACTGTTCTCACAGAAGTCATTACAGCGACCTCTTCTTGTGACTCTCATGCTCTTGTTCCTTTGGCCTCTGTGGCATGTAGTACTTATGAGTACCTCTTTGTTCTTACAACTGCCTTCTCTCTCAGGTTCCACGGCCCTCCTGTGGGCACCTGGTTCCCTCTCACTTATCTTTTCTGCTGCCCTTCTGACCTCCTTTGTTTGCTTGCCTTCCCAATAGAACAGCGATCCAAGACTCCACCCTGGTTTCCCTCCTTCCTCTACTCTCCCTCTCGTTAAAAACAAACTCATCAGATTTTCCTCTTACTTGGCTTCTAGTCCCACTCTCCCAAATTCCGCCAACAACACCATTCTCTGCTTAAAATATATATATATATATATATATTTTTTTTTTTTTTTGAGACAGTGTCTCACTTTCTTGCCTGGGGCGAGTGCCGTGGCGTCAGCCTAGCTCACAGCAACCTCAAACTCCTGGGCTCAAGCGATCCTACTGCCTCAGCCTCCCAAGTAGCTGGGACTACAGGC
>CAUYSK010124561.1:0-21688 GCA_963575035.1 Avahi laniger | reverse complement strand
AGCACCCGGACTCAGCTCTCTAACTTCTGATTTCTCTAGACTGGCGGGATTTAGCAGATACCAGGCAGAGCAGCGGCCACCTGGAGCTGCCATGTAAGAAAGTATACACCTGGGCACCACAAGAGCAGAAGAACGGGATCCTTCTGTACTCGCCATCAAATTGGTACTAACTGATCAACACATAGGGGCTCACATGGGAGGACTATTCATCGGGTGCCGGGCAGGTGGGAGGGGGTGGTGGGGATGGGTAAATTCACAACTAATGGTGTGGAGTGCACTGTATGGGAGATGGACACGCTTGTAGCTCTGGCTTGGGCAAGGCAAAGGCATTATATGTAACCAAAATGTTTGTACCCCCATAATATTCTGAAATTTTTTAAAAAAATGAATAAAAGAGTCAAAATTAAAAAAAAGGAAGCACATACACACACACGCACACACAATATAATAAGCACACCCCTCAGCCCATGCAGTGGAAGTACTAAAAAACTGCCTGGACCTCTTGACAAGAATGATCCTCCAAATCAGAAAGAAGCTATAAATAAACAAAATGGACCATGAAAGATGGAAAATGATGACAAATTAAACAAATTATTAAATGTAGCATATAGTAACATTGTAAAAACTCTCTGACCAAAATTTTGAAATCTTACTAATAGATGGATTTCTGAAGAAAAGCCAAAGTCAGTATATATGCATGAATGCACGTATGTATGTTCAATACCAAATTATTTATATATACATATAAATACACACACATACACATATACGTATTTGTATAGACTAGTGACCATAAAAGAAAATATTAATGGCATACTTTTCTGTCAGTAGGTATGTTCTTTTAAACTTTCAGGAAACATAATCCTTATCTAATGGAACTTGTCCCTATAATAAAAAATGGTGAAGGCTTTCTAACATGTTTGATGAGGCTTTTGTAAGATATATTCCAAAACTGGATAAAGATATACAATGTGGATTAATTTTATTTACTATGTAGATTTAAAATCCTGAATAAAATACTAACTTACTAACTCTAGGCGAGCATTAGAACATGGTGGATCCTGATCAGGCAGCGTTTGTACCAGGAGTGCACGCAGGGCTCAGCACTAGAGAATGTACTTATTTCCTTCATCACACAATGGAAAGTAGACAAAACTCTACATCATAATCTTAATAGAATCGGATGCACAGAAAAGCATAAGATAAAGTTCAATTCCAATTAATTATTTTAAAAAATTAATACTATTAGAAAATTAGAAATGAAGATAACTGTTTTTTAGTTTTTTATAAGTTACTTATCAAAACCTTATATCCTATATTATTTTCAATGGAAAACTTTAATCTCATTCTCTTTAGATACATGATAACGAAACGCCATTGTATGTGTGAACTTTCAACATTTGTTCTGCGACTGACAGTCAATTGAGTAAGCCAACTCATTAAGAAAAAGAAATGTCCATATAGATGAGAATAGAAGTGAAATTGTCATTATTTACAGATAATATTATCATTTCCACAGAAATTATCACGAGGCGGCTGGGTAATCCAATGGCTTAATCAACTGATGGATGAACCATTGCCACTGTTATGAGGTTTATTTAGTGAGATTGCCAGAGAGATTATCAATAAATAAAAGTCCTTGGTGTTCCTCCGTGCCAACTACAAGGTGACAATCAGAAAGTGTTAGTGTCAGACAAATTAGCAGTAGAAATATCACGTATAATAGCAACAAAAATATAGTATTCAAAAAAACACAAAAGACAATTATTAAGAAAAAACAAACTCTAAGGACAAAGCAGGAGCCCTGGACAAGAGTTTACTTGTTAGATGACTTAATGTTCAGTACTTTGAATTTGTATTTTGTTCTCCACGGTTTCGGGGGAGAAATTAGCTATCAGTCTTACTGAGGGTCGTTGTATGTGAAGAAGTCTCTGGATGGACCTTGAAGAGCTCCAACCCAGTTGTGGCTCTGCTGGTGGCTGCCAGGCTGCTGGTTTCCATCACAATTGTGGGATGTTGGTTTTTAAGGCTCCTGCAGAGTTGGAGCAAGGAGGAGGGCAATTGGGCAAGTTCAAACGCCACAAAACTTATTGTTCCTACTGAGATGCAGACACTTTTCTTGAATAAATGCTCCCTGGATTGCTTCAAGCCTCTGGTTAATTTCCAGTGTTCTGAAAAGGTCGATTCTGACCATTTTTTGACAGGACTCTCATTGCTTTCATACGGAAGGGAATTCTCAAAAGTCCTCAATTTGCCACTTTTGCTGCTACCTTCCTTGGATAAGTTAATTTTATAACTAATCAGTTTCACTCAAATCCGTCTATCAATTTGATACACTTTTAAGCAAATTCTCAGCAGGTTTTGGAAAGTTGGCAAACTGACTTGAAATATAGTCAATAGTTAAGAAACTTTGGAAAACAGGAGAGGGGATGTGGGAACAGCCCTACCAGATAACGAGGCGCATTTCCAAACAATTGTAATAAAAACAGTATTTTGGGGACAGAAGTTGACACATAGAGGCCAGGAACAGACCTAGAAACCTGCAAACTTGATGGGTGGTGCAGGTGGCAGCCTGAATCAACGGTGAAGGATGGCTGTTTAGTAAATATGTTGGGGAATCTGAGTCACTAAAGTTTAAAAATTAAAGGTTGATCCCCAACTAACAACATTGCAAAAATAAACCCCAAATGGGGTAAAATGTGCAATGTGAAGATTTAAAGCTCACAAAAATGAGGAAGAACACCATTGACGTGAGGGAATTCTATCAACAGGGTTTTAAAAGCCCAAACCACAAAGGGAGTATGCATAGATGTGAGTACACCAAGATTAAAGATGTGTATTTAACCAAGAGTGTCAGAAACAAACTTGGAGGAAGGGAAGAATACTAAGGAAAGATATTTATAAAATCTTAAATTTGCAAAAGATCCACGTCTAGAATATACAGGAACTCATGCAAATCAACGAGGAAAGGAAAGTGCAACAGGAAAATGGACAAAGAAAGCAGACAGATTACAGACCTGGAAACAGACGCATGTGCAAGTATATAAAAGAACACTCGGCCGGGCACGGTGGTTCACGCCTGCAATCCCAGCACTCTGGGAGGCCGAGGCAGGTGGATCACTCAAGTTCAGGAGTTCGAGACCAGCCTGAGAAAGAGCGAGACCCCCGTCTCTACTAAAAATAGAAAGAAATTAATTGGACAACTAAAAATATATATAGAAAAAATTAGCCGGACATGGTGGCGCATGCCTGTAGTCCCAGCTACTCGGGAGGCTGAGGCGGAAGGATTGCTTGAGCCCAAGAGTGTGAGGTTGCTGTGAGCTAGGCTGATGCCACGGCACTCACTTTAGCCCAGGCAAAAAGAGTGTGAGACTCTGTCTCAAAAAAAAAAAAAAAAAACATAAAATAAAAAGAACATTGCAATTCATCAGCAATTGGGGAACATTGATTTTAACAAGAAGATGAGATAATTCTTCACAGTTTTGTGTAAGGTGGCTTATGATGGCATTCACATAATATGAGATGCTATTCAGTAATCTGAATGTAGAAAGATCTGAAAAAATTTAACATTGTATTAAAAACTTAAAAAACACATTTAATTTACGGTTAGGGTAATTATAAGTCTCAGTTTGGCAAGAATAATCCCAGTTTTTGCCTGTTATCTCAGAATAATTATTACTAGTTGACTCTTTCAATCTCAAAATTGTCCTGCTTGGAAAATGAATTATATGGTCACTGTACTTAATGCACAATACCATTAATTTAAACTAAAGAACAACAACAAAAAAAAAAAACAAAAGACCTCAGTATGCATTTTTCAAAGACTATATTGGTTTTATGCACATGAGATACAAATATAAACAAATGAACAAAAAGTTTACATTGGGGGCAGGGAATATTTAAGAATAACTAAGGAATCTGGGACTTGGAGCTTAGGATAGAAGCCAGGCATTTCCTATGACCCCTTCTTGCCATAGTCAGCCATTAGCTTCCCAATTATGTAAGGGCCACCCATGCTTTCAGAGATAAACCTGGGAAAAGCAATACTTTGGGAGGACACAATGGAGTCCTTCCAGAGCAGCCAAACTAATCCCTTTGTAATGGTATGTAGCCTGCGTTCAGGATTCGCCAATCTCGGAAGTTAATAAGAAGTCTCAGCTGTATAAACCAAAGTTACAAGATCTTAAATTCAGGAAATCTCATTTTACTCTAAACAAACAAGGAAAGGGTTCTAATTGGGTCCCACTGTAATCAGACCCTATTGCCCCCTTGGGTTCACAAAGTCACGCAGAGGGATGGTCTGCGGGAGCTCATGCGGCCTTGGGCCCATGTGTCTACTCCGTAAGAGGTCATGACAGCACAAAGAAAATGATCTGAAATGGAAGTTTCAGAGGCCTCTATGGAAAGATAAAGTGCTTAGAGGTATCAACTTCGATGAAAGGGGTCTAAAAAAAGGCCATTCTTCTAAGGCCATGGAAGAGAAATATCCCTTAGAAATGGCAGTTTTCCTATTGGATGGAATACTTATCTTTCCTTGAATTTACGTAGTGTGCAATGTGCTTTTATTCCTGATTCATTTGATTCTCATAACAGCCCTATGAGATAAGTAGAATTATTACTCTTACCCTTGCAGGAGAGTTAGTACATAAACCCTTGTCTCTTCAACATCAAAATCCATGCTCTTAATCATTACATCATAATGTTTTCTTAGTCAGGATTTGGTCAGGAGTACAGAAGCACCTCTATGTATGGCAAGTAAGGGAAGGATTTGGCTCAAATATTTCATCAGAAAGTAAAACAAGAAATAAAAAAGCATGATGTCCAAGCTCATACATTGTTAAGTAGGATATTTGTGAGCATTGCATTGTTCCTGTTTTTGCAGGTCTTTTGTCTTTTGCAATCCACTGTGGCAGGAGCAATGTTGTGTTCTTCACATTGCACTTTTTCCTGGGAGCCCAGGAAAACTGCATGTCCCAGCCTCCCCTGCAGCGAGGGTGAGGACATATGAGTAAGTTCTGCCCATGGGATGTAAGGGGCAGTGATGTCCACGAGTCCCAGACCTGAATTTCCTTTAGCCATCTTCTTCCTACCGCTGAGCTGATGGGTTCCACAGTTTCCAGATGCCACAGCTGCAGGGTGGAAGAGAGCTGCTGGACCACAGGAGGCTCCGTGTAGAAATAAATAAACTTTTATTTGTGTTAAGCCATGCAGATTTGGTGGTTGTTATGATAGCTAGCTGGTGTTAACTCCCCTACACCAAGACATTGGTATGTTTTATCTTGCTCTGTAACAATAGGCAGTTGTCAGTCTATTTCCTCTACTTCCCATAAAGAGGAAAGAAAATCAACACGTGGTCACATTGACAGGTTCCTGACTAGTTTGTGAACTTCTTGTGGGCAGAGGTCTCATAATACTCCACTGCGGACCCTTCTTTTCCTCTAGCACAGCATCTGCACATCCAGGGTGCCCAGCCCGTGAGCCTAGAGAGCTCAAGAATGGCTGGATGGGCATTATCTTGGTATATTCTCATCCAACACAGCCTAAAATTTTTGAAAGACCTTCAATGGTAAATATGACTTAATTTGTTATTTTGCAAAAAATAAAAAATAAATAAATAATAACCAACTAAAAGGAGGACTAAAGTCTCATTTGTGCAAATAATATAAATTTGTTTGATTTTTATTATGGTCTCTTTTTGATTACCACAATCGTGAGGAACCATTTGTGCCAATCAAAATCAGTGTGACCTCCACACGTGGGGAGCTCTGATTACAGGCCACACTTGTGAGAAATCCAAGATGCTCTGTGTTAAGCAGTGTTCCAAGGTCCCGTCAGCACTGTCTCATTATCCCACAGAACCAAAGGAAGCTGGGATGTCCCTGCCATGTATAAAACTGCCTTTGAAATGGGATGACTTTAGTTTCATGTGTGTCTTGTATTTTATAACTTAATTAGTGTGTGGATTTCAAATCATTAATCTCATTTCCTAAACTTAACTTCTCCTTTGTACATATTTCTCCCTCTGATTTTGAACATCCCTTGCAGCTAGCATAACATTTGGGAGAATATAAAACATGGAACTACTATAGATCATGATGCCCGTCCCTGAGAGTTTGCATTCACTGAAGCTATGAGCCCAGAGGGGAAAGCAATCGATGTTTGCCTTCGCCTGGCAAACATCTAGTGACGTTCTTAGCTCTGCTGGCTACACTGTTCTACCTTTTAGCTGCAAATCCCTCTTTCTCTCAGTGGGGCCAGATACCATTTTCTATGTTTTGGGGGATTCTCTCTCTAAAGCTTGATTTTGGAAAAGGGCACAGTCTCTTCTCTTGTTCCTCCAAGGACTGGTCCACACGTCTTTTGTGTTTGCAAGATTGAGCACGGGATCTAGCGGCAGTAAGTCTGGAGCTGAATCACATTTCCATCGCCCTAGCTGTGTGGCTTTTGGACATTTATCTTCTTTTAGACATTCAAGTTTAGTTTTCTCACCTTCGAAAGCAACAATAAAACCATGTCCAGGAGAGTACCCCCGTGCCATGCAGTGCAGCACATGTGCTCTGTAAGGAGCCTGCCCCTTCTCTCTGCCACCCTCTGCCCACATAGCCTCTTTCATAAAAGGGATTATGCTCTGGCAGGTTACACTCTGCTCCATGTTTTATGTGGGATTCCTCTCTAGTCTTCCAATTTGCTGAGCATCAACATGAGAACAGTAGCGATGATAAGAATGAGCCCATGCTCAGCTCCGTATGATGTACGAACCAGGTGCCCCTTCTGTCTTTCCACCCCTCTGTGAGGCTGCAAGTGTACCTAGATTGCACACCCAGAAGAGGACAGGTAGGGCCTTACCCTCAGTTCCTCTCCAAAGTCTATGTTCTTTCCATGACATCCTGCTGTCTTCCTCTGAGATATAACCAGGCATAGTGCTGGCAAACTAGTGACGAGGGGGGATTCTGACTGCACTGTGATTCCGTGGTGACATCTCTACCTCGTGGCACCAGAGCACAGATCCAAAACCAAAGGAGAAAAGATACCAGATGAGGACTCCATCCAGGCAGAAGTGGCGAGCTGCTGTGGGTGGAGTCCAGCATGCTGCCTCTTGCGGTGAATGAAGTGTCAGTAGACACAGCCACACCCACCCATTCACCCATTTTCTATAGCTTCTTCCAGGCTACAGCAGGCCTGAGTCATGTTGAAGAGACCGCACGTCCCACAATGCCAGAAGACAGGGAGGTTTCTGGGCTCTCAATGACTTACAGGATGATGCCAAAAAAGACACTAGCTTGGGACATTAGAGCATGAAAAGGGAAAGGATGATAACCGAATACGTAAAAATCCATGAGTCCACAGCAATAGTCAAAATATGAATGAGAGAGAAAGGGCAGGGAAAAAAAGGTATTGTGGGGAGGAAGCTCTTCTTTAGAGAAGCATGGCGGCCGATGGAGTGAGTAGTAGAATCAGGAAACAGCAATTCTATTAGCTCTGTGGCTATGCAAATAAATAAATAAATAATAAACGTATCTTGAAAACTGTAGTTACTGTATTAGCCTGTGATTATCATATGCAAAAATATTACACTGCACAGAGCAAGAAATCTCTATAGGAACCAAATTAAAAACAACCAAATCAGGCTCTAGGCTTCCAGTGGGGCCGGTCATGGTGGCCTTCACCAGCCTACAACAGAAAGAGCTGAGCCTCTTCCGTGAGCGTGGGGCAGCAAGCCCCCAGCTGTGCATGGGGTTTCCGGATGGCTTCCCCCGTGCTCCTGGCCTCCTGGTGGCATTTCCCAAGCCACCGTGGGCTGTATGAGGCCAGGACAGGCCAGGGCTGAGCCACCCCCATGGGAGATGGTCCCGTTTCGCAAGATGTGGCAGCCTTTCCTTTGTCTATTTCATTCTCTCATTTTGTAACTTTTATCACAAAGTGTCCTAACTATACAACTTCCCTAGCGCTGACGTCTGACAGTCCTTATGGGCTGGCCTCCTCCTGCCTCACAGCTCACCTCGCTCTTGGTCTTCTGTTGGGGCTCTTCAGACTCCGTGCAGGCCGCCGTGTAGTCGCTGTCTCTCAAGTCTTCCTGACAACCCCGGGCCACAACATGCAGCAGGTGCTGCGGTCGGTTTTGTTAAGTTTGAATCCAGATTATGTCACATATTAGCTGTGATTGAGGGTGTGTTATTTCATATTTTTGTGCCTCAGTTTACTCACCTGTAAAGTGAGACTAATCACACTTGATTAGCTTGTTCGAGTTGCTCTTACAAAGTACCACAAACTGGCAGAGATTTACTGTCTGGAAGTTCCGAGGGCTGAAGTCCGGGATAGAGGTGTCAGCAGATTGGCTTCTCTCGGGGCTGTGGGGGGCTGTTCTGCTCCAGGCGGCGCCCTCGGCTTGCAGACGGCCCTCTTCTCTCCGTGTCTCTGAACATCGTCTTCCTTCTGTGCGTGTCCCCAAATTTCCCCTTTACAAAGACTCCAGGATTGGATTAGGGCCCATCTCACTGCCCTCGTTTCAACTTGATCACACCTGTGAAGACCCAACCTCTACAAAGATCACACTTCGAGGAACCAGGGATGCTTTTCCTCTTAGATATAACCGACATACGGATTGTGGGAGTGGGAGCTCCGCTCAACCCATGCACACAGTAATTGCCATGATAATTGCAATCGGAGATTAATGATGTGCAGAATTCAGGTCATAGCCTGGTTTATGAGAAGCCTGAGTGTTACTTGTAAATGAGGAGTTGGGTCTGCCTGATGCTCCTTGAGGAAGGATTTCATCACCTCCATTCTTCTCCGCAGGTCATTTCTGAATCTGTCCTTATCTTTAGAGGCTCTCAAAAGCCCTTGGCTTTTCAGCTGCAAAGTCCAGACATGGAAGCTGGAGGACAAGGATCATCTGGGAAGAGAATCCCTCCGTGGTGGGTCTGGTGGCACACGGGGCTGGGCAGCTGGGCGACCGAGTTTGGACTTTTTGCCATGAGATCGCTTCAAACACTCAAACCCCACCTGCTCCTCACAGGCGGGATCCCCTCCCTTCCTCACCGCCCTGCATCCCTGGAGCGGGACTGTCCTCTGCAGCTCCTGCTGGGCAAGTGTAACATGTCTGCCAGAATGAAGTTCCCAGTTTTCCCGTTTGAAGGGAGTTTGGCTGTGACTCTGGTGGGTGTGGCTATTACCTGTCCCTGCTCCAAGCACTCCAGACACTTTCTGGACACCCACTGGCCAGTCTCTCCTAGCACTGGGTTCGGGATATCACAGGTGGCCCAGCCCTGGCCCCAGCTACCAGGGAGCTCACAGGCCAGCGCTGGAGACACACAGATGTCCCAGGCTGCTGCCCTCCCCCTGGACATCACTCCTGTTCTGCAGCTCCCAGCTCTGGCCCTTCTCCTCTGGGAGGTTTCCTGACCCTAAACTCCTCTCGCACTTGTCTGTGCTCCTCAGGGCATCCGCCTTCACCTGACTTCCCATCTCCAGTCCATCTGAACTCTCTGAGATTCCTCCCCGCAGGCCTCAGCCTCACTGCTGACTACAGATATGTAAACAGCAGCAGCTCCTTTCTTTAAGTAACAGAAACCAGCGAGGCTCATATTGCTGCTTCTTGCTGGGCCGGGCTTCGTGTCCTGATGCAGCCCTGCTCACCTGTGACCACTGCTGGTGCTGATGGGGGGTCCCCACACTGACCAGCACCCAGTGTTCCTGCCCGTGCCTGTGCAAGGCTCATACCAAGGCACAAGCCATGGAAAGAAAGAGCTTCAAGAAGACGTGCAACCATCCTCTGCACCTTGTATTTTAGGACTCCCTTTCCTTCCCAGCTTCTGAGAGCACTGGGGGCCTGCGCTGGCCTTGCTCTCTCTTCAGTCTTGTGGAGCTGCCACAGAGGGGCTGCAGCGGGTGGCAACACACTCTCAGGAAGTCTCTTAAACATCATTTCTGACAAGCAGCCTTGCCTCTGCCGGGGATACTCCACAGACACATGGGAACCACTTGCCTCTATCTTTGGATTCTGGTAACTGGTCCCTAAAGCAACTGGCTCATCTGCGCTGGATGTGGTGGTGATGGATGTGGTGGTGACGTTTTACCTGCACAAATGAGACCGGTAAGAAATGAGCCTTTTCGAGACAACAGTTCATGGGAGCCCCGTGATTTCAGAAAAAAGAGAACTTGCCAGGAAGTCAGGAATTCTGTCTCAGCTGCAACTCTGCCTCCAATAAATAAGGGCCTTCCCCTCTCTGAGATGTACGTGGGCCTTGACGCAAAGAGATTGACAACATAGACTTTATCCACCTCACAGCTTCATGGGAGTGGGGCTAACAGAACCTTTGAGAAAGATGCAGTTCCATAAGCAATTTGCTTAATCAAGTTTCTGGCATGACTCGAGGACATGGCTTCCCAACTCTGTTCTTCCCAAGCGGCCAGCCTAGCCTAGGCTGCTCTGTGACATGATTTTATCGAGTTTTATTATTGTTGTTGATCTTTGCATGAGGCTAGAAGGGAAACAGAAGAAAGGCAAGGTACCCGTGAAGACTTTCGGAGGAAAAGAAATGTTTTAGAGCCTACATTCCATATTTAACCACAGTGCTACAAGCATATTTTTTACTCTGCTATTCAAAGGAGAGAATATTAGAGAATAATAAGCCACAAAAATGCATTTGTATTCTGCTTTGGAATGGTGTTTTCAAATTCTGCACTTGAGAAGGAGTGTATTGTTATATTATTTTCCCTCTCATAGAAGTTTTATTGTCTTATTAAAATAATTACTTTGTTACATTAGAAAGAACAAACACTAATCTTAAACAGAAGCCTAAAGCCTGCTTTATTGGTATTTAACACAATAGTGCTTGATATCAATTATATACTGTTCTAATGGCTTCCTTCCACCTTCTTCAAAGTTTCCACTACTGTTCTTAAATACACACATACACATTGATATGCACACACACATGCATATGCACAGGTGCACACACATATGCACAAGTACATACACATATGCACAGGTACACACATACGCACACACGCATATGCACAGGTGCATATACACACAAGCACAGGTGGGCACACACATATGCACAGGTGCACGCCCATACCAGGAAAAGAGAATCTGCCTCTGTTTTCCAATTCCCCAAGTCTCCACACGGTGATTCTTAATTCTTAAATGCACTGTGCATAAATACCCAGGAACTTGTTAAATGAAGATTTGGGGCTCAATCTCCTAGAGACTGATTTAACAATACAGATGATACAGCCCTCGGGCTGTCCTTGAGAAACGTCACTTTACAAATTCAATGCCGAACAATTCCTAAGCTTACCCTGGCCATACAGAAGCATTCCACAGGAGTTTCCCCAGCACCAGTGGCACCTTTCATTAGCCAGGCTTTCAGCGTTCTGGTCATTGCATGTTAACTCTTCCGTCACCCTGAGATGTGTTGCTGTGCAGATCTGACAACCTCTAATCCAAGACATAGCACAGCACTTACCAATGGGAGACTCTCGGTCAGCATCCTGCGCTGCAGAAAGGGCTGACTTGCTTCCTTCCTAAGGTCTGGACAGGATTTGCCATTTGCCTGACATCTGTCAGCTTTGTAGACTTTTACGTCCTTCTCCTGTGGAACTTATCACTCAAGCTTGTATTGCAATGTATTTAGTTCATGCTCCCACAGCCTTTATTAGGTTTAGTTTTCACCTTACAGAAAACTTTGTACGGCACCTGGCATTACCATTAAAATCAATAACTGAATCGACAAATTAATTCAAGTAAAAATCAATCATACTTTAACCTTTCTGGACTCCGAGAAGACAGAGCAATAGTTCATGCTCCCGCTCAACCAAAGCTAAATCTCAATTTAAATGACTTTCTCGTTATTGGGGTATTTATGCATCCTTCAAGGCCAATGGATTAGTCAATGGATTGATTCGCTGGAGAGACAGCAGATTTCTGCTCTACCCTCCTAAGCTGAGTGGCTTCCTCCTCCCACAAAGTTTCAACTCTTTCAGCTGCAGGTTCAGCCATTCATGTAGTTACCTGACAAATACTTATTGAGCAGTTATTTTTTTTTTTTTTTTTTTTGAGACCGAGTCTAACTCTTTTGCCCAAGCTAGATTGAGTGCCGTGGCATCAGACTAGCTCACAGCAATCTCACACTCCTGGGCTCAAGCAATCCTCCTGCCTCAGCCTCCCGAGTAGCTGGGACTACAGGCACGCGCCACCATGCCCGGCTAATTTTTTCTATATATTTTTAGTTGTTCGATTAATTTCTTTCTATTTTTAGTAGAGACGGGATCTTGCTCTTGCTCAGGCTGATTTCGAACTCCTGAGCTCAAACAATCCGCCCGCCTCGGCCTCCCAGAGTGCTAGGATTACAGGCGTGAGCCACCGCGCCCGGCCTGAGCAGTTATTCTGTGACAGGGCTTAGCCTGAGCACAAGGGATGCACAGAAGAAAAACAGTCTCTGTCCTGAAGGAGTTTACAACCTGAGGAAGGGAGAAAAGCAGACAGTCAAGTGATTGCTTGCGGCACGTACATGTTACAGCCGTGCACAAGGAGCATGTGATCAATTCTTTCTAGGGGGACTAAGAAAGAACTGGGAAGACCCTTAAGGAGGCAGAGGTTAAGTGGGAGAAGGGCATCCCAGGTAAATGACCTCAATGAACCCAGAAGTGAGAAAAGTCATGATATAATAGAGAGATGGTAAGCTGCTTTGGCTGCGCTTCCAGGCACAGATCTTTTAACTGGAGACTTGCACCCAGTCCCTTTACCCAGGCTTCCCCAGAATCGCCTGGAGGGGAGTGCAGGAAGCAGGATGGGGCAGAGGGAGCCTGCACACCGGGAGCAGTTGCAATATGAGCCAATCCCAGTAGAAAGCTCTGAGGCTGGGGCAGCTCTTTGGAATTGTCCTGCTTGGGCCGAGGGGCCAGGCCATTATGTCCCAGCACTGGGCAGATATGAGACTCACTCCCTAACTCCCCTCTTGCCCAAAGTGGTGCTACTTTAGACCAGGTAGGTCTCTCCCACTGGCGGGAGACAATTCTTAGGGAAGGGTTTAACTGAGAGCTGTCAGCCCCCAGCACTCACAGAGCTGGGGGGATGAATGCCCCAGTCCTAAGAGAGAGCCTGGGCCACAGGACCCTATCTGCTGTGGTAAGTCCAGCAAGTGTGAGAGGGTGCATGTGCAGGGGCCTGCGTAGACAGGAAACACTGCCAGGAAAGTGGTCAGGAGTCAGATGAAAAAGGACTCTGTCCATCAGAGGCTCGTGGCTATCCCAGGAACCAAGGGGCCACTCACATGTTTTAAGAAAACTAACAAATAAATAAACAAAAACCATGACCAGATTTGCATTTTAGAAGGATCTCTGAGTGTAGCATTATGAAGGTGGTTAGGGAATCAGTTAGGAAACTCTTACAAATTTCAAGAAAAGGGTTAGACAGGAGGCAAGGATTTGAGGGTTTTTTAGAAGGTAAAAGAATTAAAAATGAGTGGCTGATTATTTGTGGTCAATGAGGGAGAGGGACAGAATTATGGAAATTGGTAAACAAGGAAAACTTGGCTTATGTGATAAAGAAATACGGGGCCATTTGCAGTACCTCTTAGTGCCTAGCGCTTAGCTCGCCTGGGAGGCTGGGCCTCAGGAGGGATGTACTTGCTACCTAGTCACAAGGGAATGAAGCATACGATGGAAAAAGGGAGATTTTGCTTCTTTTGTCTAAATAATTAGTCTATGACAAGAAAACTATTGAAGGAGACTGGTGGGCACTTGCTGAACAAATTGTGTATTTTTCAAGATAGCCGACTCAAACTAAATGAGAATTATTACTAATTAACAATATGTGAATAAATTTGAATACCTAAGTGTGCGTGTGAGGCTCTTTATTATCCTCGTGGTCTCGGACTAATAGATTCCTCGCCCCTGCAGCAGCTCAGTTTGGGGGTTATCTAGCGGAGGAAGAGGCAGAGGAATTGAGTAGAGAAGATGCGCAATTCATTAAAAGGGTATTAGTTTCTGCTCCTAATTAAAATCAAGTAAAAATAGGAACTTGACAGGTGTTTGGCCAGAAAGAGCATATTAAACAATTTTCAACCTTTAGGGGAAGAGCAGGGAAAACTCAGAGGGGTATTCAGAGGCCGTTTCCTGAAGGGTCCTCTCTTGCCCTGCAAAGCCTGCAACAGGTTTTAGAAGCTCCCCCACTTTTCCCTGAGCCAGTGGACACCTATTATACTGTGCCCAGCTAGGTCGAACCTATCTGTAAATGATCATAGAATTTGTTGAATTATCTGATCAGCATTGTGTGTCATAATTGAACAGAAATAAAATTAGATAAAGCACTTGAGCTGTCAATTGATTATTCCTAAAAATAGAAGTTTTCATCAACTCCTAGTAGAACGTAAATGCCAGAAGGGCAGGTATTTTCCTTCTTTCTGTTCACTGGTACATGTCCCATGCTCAGAACAGCACTGGTATAAGGTGTGCACTCAGTAAATATTTTCTGAATAAGTCAAAGAGTAAATAAATTTCCCTAAAAAAAAAAAATCATTTGAGGGGCAGGAAAGCTGAGGGTGTGGAGCTGCAGCTTTCTCTGTTGCTAGGTGCTCTTCAGGAAGGAGAAAAGAGCTTTCCCCTTTGTGACATCAACTGTGACATTACACAGTGACACAAGGACATGGCCTCTTCTCAGTTAACTGGGTCTGAGCACACCAAGGTTATAGTGTATGTTTGATGTTTGTAATAGTTTCCGAGAGCTGCTGTAACAACTTACACAGACTGGTAGCTTATACAACAGAAATGTGTCTCTCACAGTCCTGGAGGCCAGAAGTTTCAGATCGAGGTGTCACCAGAGCAGTGCTTTCTCTGATGCTTCCAGGCCTCTTCCGGCTTCTGGAGTTGGCCGGCAAAGGTTGGTGTTCATTGGCTCATAGACACGTCACTCCAATCTTTGCCTCCTTGGTCACAGGGTGTTCTCCCATGTGCCTGTCCCTGTGTCTCTTCTGCTCTTCTTATAAAGACACCAGCAGTTTGGATTTAGGGCCGACTTGACTGCAGTGTGACCTCATCGTAACTAATTGCATCTGCAAGATTAAGTACCTACTTCTCTAACCCTGCATTTCTCTGTGCATATCCTTTTACAACAGTTGGCCCAAAGCTTTGAAAATATTTCTACTTATTTGCTTTTTCCATTAGTCTGGAAGTCCCTGGCACCTTATTATTTCTTGATAATGACTAGTGTTATGCATAACTAACAGACATAATTTGCTACAAAATGGTAGCAAGTAAAAAGTTACAGACCTAGATCAAGTGCTTTGGCATTTAAAGGAGGGCCTCCACTAGCCGAGTCTGCGTTGATAAGAGAAGGGTGGAAATTGACTAGGGCTCGAAGGATGGAGGATGATGAAGGAAGAGGAAAGAACATTCCAGAAGTCATGCTGTTCAGATGAAACCATCAGGGAAGACATTGGTATTGTTTTAAACAATACCCAAGTGAAGTAAGGCCAAAGCAACTTTGCTCTGCCTAAGGCAGTAGATGCATTATGTTCTCAGCCAACCACCAACTGGAAAAATGATACCACAGAGCTTCATTGCTTCAACTAACAGCTATAGAATATCAATTACATGTCAAGGACTGATCTTAGTGCTATAAGGTTCAGATTTTAAGGAGCTCATAGTCTAATAAACATGACATATAAATAACTAGTATATAATTTAGAAGTGGCAAAATACCATGGATTTTCAGAGAAATGGCTTTTAACCTTGTGCCTTAGGGCAGTTTTCTTAGAGGAGAAATCATTTGTATTTGTCCTTGAAGGACAGGTAAGTTTGGTCACGGAGAAACACTGATAGAGAGGTGTCGTAGGCAAAAGTGTCATAACACCGAGCTCAATTTGACTACAGCAGGCTTACTATTGGGATGAAGGCTGAAAATGTAGGTTAGGACAGGTAATGCCTCCCCATGACTATGGCATAGTGCACAGATAATAGGGAAAATAAAGGTTACTAAACTTTGCTGGCATGGAAGGGCTGAATTTAAAGATTAACTAGGGCACCTTCTGGAGAATGGGATGGAAGAAGGAGATAGATTGGACAAGGAGACTGTTGTGGACATTTGTACAGTAGCTCAGGTAAGGGACAATGAGGGGTTGAATTACAGCAAAACCTCAGGGATGCAAGAAAGGGGCCAGGTCAAGATATTCTACAAAACTAGACACACAACCTGTGACAAATTGATCATAAGATGTTGTGAAATAAATGTAACCACGTGACCCTTGGGATTCATTTGTTCTATGGAGATATAGGTCATCTTGACCTAACATTCCCCATGTCAAAACCTGGTTAGTCCAACACCCTCTCTGTAACACTTGTGGACCATTCGTCTTCCACAGGGCTACTCTCTCTTTCTCTCTCTCTCTTTTCTCCTTCCTCCTTCTGTGTCAGCTTGTGATGTTTAGGTTTCCAACTCCCTTGCCAACCTAGACACTTTAGTTTTCCTCTTGGTTGGTGTCACATAAAAGCATTTACAGCAAGATCTCCACATCATCATGGATGAGTTTTGGAGTCACAGGAAAAGGCAGTCTTATCAGAGCACAGGTAGCTGATGATAATTTGGTGGGAGAGCTCCCATATCTCTCTCTCAACCACCGTTCTCAAGTTCTCTGCATCTCACATTTGCAGAGTTCTCCCGAAATGTGACAAGTTCTTGATCATTTACAGTTTGATAAGAGAAGCAAAATCATTATGGGTGGGATAAAGGATTTCTTATTCCTTATGCAGACATAGATATAGGGCTTGTTGTTGACCTTATGCCAGACTGCACTGGTTAAGCAATCTACATAAGAAGGCTGCTTCTGGTCACCTGTTGAGTTTGAAGTCATCAGGACTGGTGGTTGCAAAGGAAAGATAGATATAAAATGGCAGAGAGAGAGGACACACTGAAATTTGTGAGGACAAACTTGGACTCTCATCTATCTCTCATCCTCTTCAATCTCAGTGATGGGGGTACAGATCGGCACTTGTCCTTGACCACGGAGCTGCACATGTGCCTGGCCCAGTACTCAGAAGCTGGAGGTGAAGCTCAGGCAGGAGCTGGGGGGCTGCTGATCCACACCCGCAGGGGGAATCCACAGATGGACCCTCTAGATGAGAACGTAGCTGCTGCTTCCCTTCTAGCTTCCAAATCACATGCAGATTTCCTTTGTAGCGAAACTGAAAATTCAGAGACATCGACTCTGGGAAAGAAGTTCCAGCTCAGCTGAGTCATCCCGGGCACAGCCGCCATGTTCCCCTGCTCAAGCGTCCTGGGCAGTGGGGTCCTGCTTGCAGATCCACCAAACCATATGGAAAGATGGCCATGCTCCCCTGTGTCTTCAGGAAGGATGAAAAGTCTTCCAGGCCGGCTTGACTCTCTCAGGTGCCTGGTAATAGGAATATGGAATAAGGGAAGGACCTCAGGACTTTCTGTTCAGAAACTGTGGGGGTTGAAGGTGAGAAATTACGTGTGGCATGATTACGTTCGAGAGATCTGTGCATCAGCAACCACCCACCCCATTCAGAAATTTCAGCTGGGCTGTCCCTGCTCCTCTCTGCACTGGTCATTGCCATCTGGATAAGGTCGCTGCCAAAAAGCATCATCCATGGAGACAAGAGACTTGGAAAGAGGAGAGAGGAAGACCTCCAGATCACAGGGGCAAGACTTATCTGGACTTCTGGGTTATATATAGTTTGAAAGTTTGACTTTACTTAAAGTTCACATATATTTTATGGTTATCAAAGGGGAAAGGACTTTAAGAAGATTTTATACATAACCTAAAAGGAACTATGTAAGGAAGGCTGAATTCAAAGATGGTGAATCTTTTGATTCATTCCAATCCCTTAAAACCTACCTTAAAATATGTTAATGTCTGATTTTTTACTTATGGCTCAGAATATGAGAATTGCCCCAGTTACAGGACACTTAATTAAAACAATTTATTAAACATGCGATTTATAAGTTTTATTGGAGGGTGCTGCACATATATAATTTCCAGTCCCCACAAAAATACTGTTATCTGTATTATTATTATGTCCATTATTATACTTTTATAATCTTTATTTTGTAGATGAGGAAACTAGTTCTCATCAAGGTTAAGCAACATGCCCCAAATTATACAACCTGTAAGTGAACAAACGAGCAGCCAAGTCAATTATGCGCCTCTGAAACACAACATTTTAAATTTTCCTCTCTGCTTTCGTTTCCTAAAGTCCTGCCAGGGACCAATCTGGTGCTCATCTGAGGGAAGTATATGAGTTCCATGCAAGAGCGTGGACTGCGATTTTCTACATGTGTATGTATGTGTGTGCATATACTTATGTACACATACACATGCACTTAGTATATACACATACACACACACACACTCACAAGACAGGGCAATGTCTTTCCTTGCGTTGATGTAGTCTAACACTTAATGCAAAAACTCTTTGCTCATCTGTCCACATGCCAAGTACCCTGCTAGGTGCCCGGTAAACAATGAAGAACATGATCAAAGGCGGCCATTACTACATGGAACTGGTAACCAAATGAGAGAGGGAAAAGTTAATCACATGGTCATCATAATAAACATGTAATTATAATTCATCTTACCATTTTCTTAGTGCAGCAGAGAAACGTGAGCATTTGTGACAAAGGAATCTGACCTAGACCAAGGAAGCCAAGCTTTCCTTAAAGCGTGAGGGTTGAGTTTGTCTGGAAGATGATTCAGGAGCAGCAAAGTTTGGGGCAGACTGTTGAAGACAGAAGAAACAGCACGTGTAAAAACCGTGGGGCAGGCAGAATTAATTAATTAGTTAACACCTAGAAACATGGATAACAGGTGTTTGCGGGGCTTTTATGGCAAGGAGGCACCTACCATCCCCAGCAGTTTGATGGGCAGCCCCCTCCAGGGATTTACAGATGTTGGATGCATGACACCTAGGTGCAATGGACGTGATCAAGTTCCTATTCACACAGCCAACAGCCCAGGTTTCCCCAAGGAGAGCGAGGGAGCAGAGACAGGTTTTGGCTTCTTATTTCGGAGGAGGGCGGGGGCGGGCTGGGGTGCCCTCCCAGGCGGGTGCTCCTGGTGTTTACTGAAGGGCACAGGCACAGGTTCTCACGAGGTTGCCCAGATGTGGGGCAATGAGCACAGAGGAGGAGCAGGACTTGAAAGCTGTCACTGTCATCAAAAATAGTCCTCCTCTTTATTACACAGGTGGAAGTTATGCAGAGTGATTTTTCATAATTTCAGTGGAACACATTAAAACATCAGTAAATTATCACAAGAGTGGAATGCTTCCAGAAGTCAAAGTCAAATAGTCAAAACAGAAAAAAAAAAATGTTTTTCCCGCTGTCAAAGCTATTACCTCAAAAGGAAGGAAAACACTGTGGGTGCTTTAGGGAGAGTGTGTGTGCGCGCACCTGTGTGTGTGTGTGTGTGTGTGCGTGCGCGTGCGTTCCCTCCGTGCATATAGAAAGTATATAAAGATTAAATAGATTATCAGAGAAGGGAAATATTTTTTATTCACATTTTCTTTGCATCAATATTTCTGGTGCCCTGCAGGGTGTGAGATTGTGGAAGTAAAAAAAAAAATAAAGCAAATAGAAATAAAGATAAATAAAAAAGAGCTAAAGGAGTAGTTTTTTAATCCCTACAATATACCACTGTCTGCTAGGTGCTTTACGTAGATTAACTCTTCAAAAATCTTCATAAAAAAGCTACTATGTTAGTATTTATCCCATTTTGCAAATAAGTAACCTAAAGTTCAAAGAGTTTTGAAAAATTATTCAATTAACGAGTGGCAGAGTTGGCATTTGAATTTACATCGGGTAATTATGATTAGAGTCTTACTAGAGTAAACCTGTTGTTTCAAGTTCATTATGTTGACTTTATTTACATGTTGTCTTCAAAAAATCATTACAAGTTTGAGAAATTCCCTTCAGCTTACTCTTGCTATTAATTGAAAGAAATTTTCCTGCACAAAACTTTGTATTTCCCAACTTGTCCATAAACTTGAAGTTACTTTGAAACACAAATCTCCTAAAACTCAGTAAACACTTTTAAAATTTATTCCACAAAACCATACCACACAATTTTTCTCCCTCTTGGAAATACTCATAAAATGCTAATTTGGTCAATTTTACTCTATAATTTTTTTTTAAGCTCTAGTTGGGAAATGTTTTGGCACTACATCTAATTGTGTAATATTCCACTCAGAACAATAAAAAAAATCACCTAGCCCTGAAGTCTCAACACATTTTTCTCTTTTTTAAGAGTTTTATTGTGCTTATAACTCCATTCCAATCACTTTTCCTCTCCTTCTCACCTATGTTTTTATACCCCCTGTCGGAGGAGATGAAGTTGAGACCCCAGGAAACACAGAACATTTGTCTGTTTGTTTTAGAAATCTTTTAAGAAGATTCTTTTTACAAATCTTCTTTGTTTGAAAATGTGGTTTGATACTTTGGGGATTCATAAATGGACAAAGTCATTTTCTCCATTGATACAAATTCTAAGACATGTTTTTGAGAGTTTGAAAATATAGCAGTATCAATTAGCCCTTCCTTCCCTCCTTCCTTCCTTCCCTCCTTCTTTCCCTCCTTCTTTCCCTCCTTCCTTCCTTCCCTCCTGCCTTCCTTCCATTCATCCATGCACCCATCGCTGTGCAGTACCTGTCACGCCATGCCGACATTGAACGTGTGACTCAGCTGTGCCCCCATCTATATAATCTTCTTTCACAGTGAATGACCAGACCTTGTTCCCAGGCTAGGTTTCATCCTCCTCCTTCAGTTCAGATTTTGCTCCTGGAATCTCACTCCCTCTATTCTGCATCAACCTTACCTTACCTGGATTGTTCCTATCAGCAGAAAACATTTTCAGTATGTTTCATTTAAAAGAAAAACACTTAGTCCCCACGGTTTTCTCCGAGTACCACTTTACCTCTTCTGTCCTTGATGGCAGACATCCTGGAGAACAGTGTCTGCTCTTTCTTCTCTGTTGCCTTTTCTTTCTTTCTTTCTTTTTTTTATTGCAGCATATTATGGGGGTACAGATGTTTAGGTTATGTATGTTGCCCTTGCACTCCCTCCTCCCCCAAGTCCAAGCTTCAAGCATGTCCATCCCCTGGGTGGTGCGCATCGCACTCTTTGTGTACGCATACACCCGTCCCCTCCTCCCCCTAACCCCCTCCCTCCTGCCCAATATCCAACAGATGTTATTCTTATATGTGCACTTATATGTCGATCTGTTAATTCCAATTTGATGGTGAGTACATGTGGTGCTTGTTTTTCCATTCTTGGGATACTTCAATTAGTAGAATGGGTTCCAGCTCTATCCGGGAGAATACAAGGGGTGCTATATCACCATTGTTTCTTAAAGCTGAATAGTACTCCATGGTATACATATACCACATTTTATTAATCCACTCATGGATGGACACTTGGGTTGCTTCCACATCTTTGCAATTGTGAATTGTGCTGCTATAAACATTTGGGTGCAGGTGTCTTTTTTATAGAGTGTCATTTGTTCTTTTGGGTAGATGCCCAGTAATGGGGTTGCTGGATCAAATGGTAATTCTACTTGTATCTGTTTAAGGTATCTCCATATTGCTTTTCACAGAGGTTGCACTAGTTTGCAGTCCCACCAGCAGTGTATGAGTGTTACTATCTCTCCGCATCCACGCCAACATTTATTGT
>CAUYSK010124560.1:0-16934 GCA_963575035.1 Avahi laniger | reverse complement strand
GTATATGCATGCACAAAGAGTGCAATGTGCACCACCCAAATGATGGACATATTTGAAACTCGGACTTAGGGAGAGAGGTGGGGGCAAGGGCAACATATGTAACAGAAACATCTGTACCCCCATAATATGCTGAAATAAATTTAAAAAAAAAAAAAAAAGAAAAGAACACATGTATACCAGTAGAGGATATTTGCTTTAAAAAAATTCAGTTAACTCTGAGATTCCTGAAATAAAGAAGATGCATGCACGTTCATCAATATCATTTCTCCAAAGTACAGGGCCACATATAGTGTGTGTATATATGTATATGTATCATTTTAAGCAGCATGTTATAGGAATCTGTAGCTTTCCAGAAAAAAAGAAAACTATAGTCATTAAAGCAATGCAGCACTGGCATACGGATAGACATATACACAAATGAAATAAAATTAAAATTTTAGAAATGAACCATACGTCTATACCAAATTAATTTTTGATAAGGATTTTAAGACCATTCCAGAGGAAAATAATAATCTCTTCAATAAGTGATGCTGGGACAACCAGATAGCCACATGCAAAAGAAAGAAATTGGACTTCTACCTCACACCATATATAAAAATTCAAAATGGACCTAAATATAAATCTAAAATCCTAAAACTTCTTAGAAGTAAACATAGTAGTAAATCCCCATGATCTTGGAATCTTCAATGGATTATTTCATAAGACACAAAAAGCATAAACAACAAAAGAAGAAAATAGAAAAATTGGACTTCATCAAAATAAAATAAACTATTATGCATTAAAAGGCATTATCAGAAATGTGAAAATACAGCCTACAGAATAATAGAACACATTTGCATATCATATAAGGACCTAGACTATATAAATAACTTACAATGCAACATTAATGACAAAACCGCACAATGAAAAATTGGTCAAAATACTTAAATAGACATTTTTCTAAAGAAAACAAATTATCAACAAGCACATTAAAAGATGATCAACATCATTAGACAACAGGAAAATAAAAAGCAATAACACAATAATACTTCACTCCCACCAGGATGGCTATAATCAAAAACTAGGAAAATAACATATATATATTTTTATTTGTGATTTCTTGACCTTCCATAATATTTACCTTTGGTCACTTAGAGAAACCTATACACAAAAGGTATAAATCCTATGTATTCAATCTTTCACCAGCAGTGGGACTGGTAGGGAAATAGAGAACTGTCCGGTTAGAGTAAAGCACGGTAGTTAAGAGCAGAAACCTAAAGCCACAGGGCTTGAACCTGAAACACTCCACCCTGTGCTGCAGTGCTGCTTTTGGCACTTTCTAGTTGCTCACCTTAGGCCAGTTACAATCTCTTATGGCCTCAGATACTTGAACCATTTGGTGAGTCTATAATGTATAGGGTTGTGGTAAAGGATTAAATTAGTTGGTATAAACAAAAAATCTTAGAATATTTCCTGGCATATAATAAGCCTGTAGCAGTACTAACTATTGGGTTTATTATCCAAAGACAGTCTATCATAGCATAATTATAATTGCTCTAGAAACAGTTAAACTTTGTACCAACTTCTATTTATTTATAATAGAAAGTCATAATATTCTAAATTCCTATAAGTTTAAACACTGAGCTTTCTTTGTTGCTGTTTACTATCCCTTAATTTTGTTAGTAACTACTGCATGTTTTATTTTTTTGCCTCTTTCACATTAAATCATTAAATGATTTAAACAGATCCACATTCAAGCTGTCATGACCCAGCTACTAAGGAGAAATTCACTTGTCTTTCCTTACCCTTTTTTAAGCCACTCTGCACACACCTCCCATCCTCTGTCACATGCATGCTCGAAAATGTATACACACACTAAAACAGGCAGATCCTTCTCTCCCCAAGGACACTTTCTAGGGCAGAGCATTGGTAGCCTGTTTTCTGTTCTTGTTCCCAGTCCAGACCCTGAAACATCTCCATTCAATTGTCTTAACTTACTTTATAATGCAATCTATAAAATTTGGGGAATGTTCCCATTTTCTCTTTCTCTATTCATAGCTTTAAAATCTAAGTAAAGGACGTGATCCTGAACAAGGAGACTGTTAGAAAGGTAGATTCACTGCAAGGCATGAGACTAAGAATTTTTCTCTTCACTTGAACATGACAGGACTAATATTAGCAGGCATCCACAGATATTGCTAATTCTACTTTAGTTGGGATTCTGTTTTACCCATTCTGTTAGACTCTCTAAGTATGCAATACTGCCATCATGTTTTAGTGGTTCTCCTTCTAATCAAATCTTGTTAACTTTTTCCTCTGCAATTGTGACCTTTATTGAAAACTTAGAATACTTAGGCTCACAGAATTTTAGACTGTCTAGGATTATATACACATATTGGCCCACACCATACCATAACCCAGGCTTTTTTATCTATTAAAATGAAATCCCTACTTTCAGATTTATCTTCCAAAATTGTACCTGAATTAAGAACACATCACAAATTGTACTCTTTCTCCCTAACAAGTTTTCTTAAATCATGGCTATCAAAATGTTTTCTGAACTGTATATATTATGAAAATGTCTGAAACATGAGAATTTGCGGCACTTATCTGAATTTCTATTATGTCACAGTTATTGGTATATCTTTACTTCAACATGAGCTTGGTGGGCACTTAATATTTGTCAAAGTTCTATTGACAATCTCAAGAATATTCACACATGTATAAACACACACATGTGTCATATATATTAATATATGTTTCTGTGTGTATATATATGTGTGTGTGTGTGTATGTGTGTATGTTATAGCCAAACCAAAAGTTCTCCTTTTCACTATATTTTATCCATGGCTTAGGACATTATAAAACATTATAAAATAAAGCTAATACAGCAAGGATAATGGTACTGATTTATGTAAAAGCATTTAGAATAGAGTGTGTTTCTAGTCTGCCCAGAAATATTATTAATAACATTCATGGCAGATATTTAAGTATGTTCATTACTCAAACGAATTGATTGATATTTGTTTGTCATTCAGGCAGCAAGGAAGTTTTTTTTTTCAACAGTTTATATTATAAAGAATTACACATATATATATATAAGGTTATTTCTAGTATTGGTGACTATAGTAGAGAATTTGTCTTTCTAGAGACCAAAATTATTCTTTGCCAGTGAAATAACCAAAATGAGTACACTAGGTGTGTATTATCAATAATATTTTTTATATTTAAAAAGTGCAGAAGGTTTGGCCATGTGCTTTAGATGTATGTGTACTTTAATACTTAGCATAATGTAGGACATCTGAAATTATAGACAGTCATTCTGAGTCAATTCTGAAAATGAGAGAGGATCTCCTTCCTTACACTAGGGAATAGAAAAGAAGCTGAGACCTTTCTTTTGAGATAAAATTTATTTCTTTATTCCTATATCGCTATGTCTTGCTTCTAATTTTATAAAATATGTATTTATTAGACAAGTAAAATTAACACATTTTTGTTCTAAATATATGTATATATGATGTACATGTCTATGTATATATATGCATGACTACATATATATGTATGTCTTTATGTATGTATGTGTGTGTATGTTATAGCCAAACCAAAAGTTCTCCTTGACACTATATTTTATCCGTGGTTTAGAACATTATAAAATATTATAAAATAAAGTTAATATAGCAAAGATAATGGTACTGATCTATACAAAAGCATTTAGGACAGTGTATTCTCAAGTTAGCACATGCAGATTACACTCTATAATCTGTGAGCTCTGTATCAATTGTACATTTATTTTTGAAAGTTGTATTTAAGGAAGGTGAAATGAATTTCCAGGTGCTATCAACATGAGTTTGTTTCTGTTGACAATAAATTAATAACCCCCCTGACATGACTCTTATATTAGTAAGAATCCTTGCAGTAATCCACTTTCTCAGTTGCAGACATATAGCTATGCCTTAGATTCTTTAAAAGTGCTACAACTAAAGGACACGGGGAGCACTAAAGGGAGGAAAGGACACGCCTTTAACCTGCATTTGGGTGAGGCAAAGACATAAAGTGTAACTAGAATGTTTGTACCCTCACAATACCTTGGAATAATAATATATAAAAAAAAATAAAATAAAATAAAATAAAATAAAAAAAAAAGTGCTACTCAGACTAAATGTTTTTATAGTGGGCATTATTTTGTTGGCCCAAAGGTGAATGATGACTTGAACGAGGAGGAAAAGTGGCTGTCATTTGCGAAGGAACAAAAAGAAAAACTACAAACACTAAATATGCTCAGTAAGGTGAAGCAGGAAAGGAAACTAAAAGATTCAACTATAATCAAAAGAAAAAGTTCAAATGGCAGCTCAGACTATGAATAACTTTTTTAGCAGATGAGAATTAGCAACCAAGAAAGGACATTGCGTAGCCACGTAGGCCTCTTAACCCATTTAAGTTGTTTTATATTTTAGCTACCAACACTACAAAGTTGCTATCATCACTTCAGTTTATATATGGGGTAACTGACATAAATTAACATCTCACATCCTGAAAAGGACAGAATGAGGAATCATATTTCAGGTCTGACAACAAAATCCTTGACTGGTAACTTCCTGAGTTGAAATAAATCATTTAATACATTTTAACAAGCTAATGGTTTCCTATTTCTCCAAATTACTAATGTGTTAATCCACATGAACACATTCAGTAAGCTATGACACATGCTAAGCACTATAGGTTTTTACATATTTGAATTTTAAATTATTAATATCTAAGCATGGAGAATTAGATATTCATTTCTAGTGAGGCAGTGAGGCTTTATGTAATTATTTTTGGTCCCCTACTTTCACACATAAATATGGATTCTTATGAACTCCATTTTTTTTTTTTTTGGTCAGTATCGCTCTGTACAGTTTGAATAGTCTCTGCTTCTCTTAGAAATACCATTTTTGTGACCATACTTCACCCTTTTTCTCCCTCAGTTTCTAACTTTTTGATTCTAATAAATCTAAAATATTTATCTGGAACTTTTGTAGAGCTAAAGAATATAACCTTTTATAGAAATGCCTGAGAGGAAGGGACGCTTGTCTGGGGACTAAGTGTCATAGATGTGACTTTAGCTTACTCGTTTCTCTAAAGTTTAGTTTCCCAATAAATATCCTGAATAGGTTTGATTGTTTTTACTTTTCAAGCTATTGTCCTGGTCTAAAGGTTGTAGAAAAATTAATAATGATTAACAACACACTGATTTGGAAAATAGTTTTTTTGGACCTTGACCACACAGATAACATGGCTGTTTGTAACAACAAGTCAATCCTAGTATAACTCATACTATTCGTAATACACTTCTGCAAAATTTTGTATAACACAAGCATTACCAACATTAAAATCCCCTCCATCTTAGTACCTTTCGTCACATAACAATCTAAATTCTATAATGATCGGCTTCAATAATTAAAGTGGCTCACTGCATGATTTCACATATAGTCAATCATTCCATACTATCTTGAAATGAGGAATGAATTTCCTTGTGAGCTGAAATTTACATAGTCACATTAATTGTGTATTTGTCATCATCATGCTAACTTGTTGGGTATAATTTTCCGAGCCCTGTTGTTAATGAATGAGGAGTTTCTGTTTCTTCTGTTGACTTTCTCATCAATTCAAACAGCTTTTGATTTAGAAATAGACATCTCTTTCACACAATTTCATCTTGCCTAACAGAAATTCTGACCACTCTAGCCATATATAAACAGACAAGATGCTTTGTAAAAACTGTCCTGGCTCTAATCAAATGCACTCACAAAATGTCAGCAATTCCCTGAGTAAGAGTTGGATCCATGAATCAAACTCACTGTGGATCCCGAAGGAGAAAATAGTGACAAGAATGAACACAAAAGGGAGTTTAAATAAGCAATATGATACAGGTGGTGCTATTGTAACATGGACATTGAGGTACTATGTCTCTATAATACTTCTTTTCAAACTTTAATGTGCGTACAAACAACCTTGGTCTCTTGTTAAGATGCAAATTCTGAATCAGTAGACCTGGGTCAATGCCAAATTGTTCAATTCTAACAAATGTCCATGTGATACTGATGCTGCTGGTCCAAGGACCAAAATATTCTTAAATTCCTCTCAGATGAAAGAAAAGAAATAACACAAACATGTTTCTTATTGTTTCTCTAAACATATAAGTAGTGAATTCACTTTTGTTATACTATGTGTTTGTATGAACATTTTATCTGCTTATTCAACTTTCTGTCCTCTTGATCATCTTTATATTTTTTCATGATAGTTGTATATACCTATAGGGTACATGTGATGTTCTGATACACGCATCCAATGTAGATTAATCAAATCAGGGTAATTGGGGTATCCATCACCTCAGGCATTTATCATCTCTTTTACTTATTTTAAAGTATAATCATTAATTACAGTCACTTTCTTGTGCTGCCAAATATTGTTAATTCTATCTAACAATCTAAATATATCTTTTGCATCCATTAACCATTAACTTTATGCCCCCTCCTTGCTATACTTCCCAGCCTCTGGTAACCGTTAGTCTATTCTCTGTCTCCATAAGATCAATTTTTTTTAATAATATTTAGCTCCCACTAATGAGTGAAAATATGCAAGACTGTTTTTTCTGTGCTTGGCTTATTTCACTTTACATAACATTCTCCAGTTTCATCCATTTGTTTTATATGGTAAGATTTCATTCTTTTTGTGGTTATATAATATTCCATTGTATAAAGAAATGTACCACAATTTATTTATACATTCCATGGATGGACACTTTGGTTGATTTCATATCTTGGCTATTGTGAATAGTGCTGCAATAAGCATGGGAGTGCAGATATCTTTTTGATATGCTGAATACCCTATTTTTGATGTATATCCAGCAGTGGGATTGCTGGGTCATATGGTAGTTCTATTTGCAGTTTTTTGAGGAACCTCCATACTGTTTTCCATAGTAATGACTCTAATTTACATTCCTGCCAAGAGTATATAAGGGTTCTCCTTTCTCCATATCCTCTCCAGCATTCATTACTGCCTCAGTTTTTGATAATAGCCATTTTAATTGGGATGAGATGACATCTCATTGTAGTTCTGATTTACATTTCCCTGCTGACTACTGATGTTGAGCATTTTTTCATATACCTCTTGGTCATTTGCATTTCTTCTTTTGAGAAATGTCTATTTAGAGCCTTTGCCCATTTTTAAAAGGATTATTTGAGTTATTGTTACTGAGTTGTTGGAACTCCTTATATATTCTACATATTAATTCCTTGTCATATGGTAGTCTGCAAATATTTTCTCCCATTCTGTAGGTTGTCTCTTACCTTTTTTGATTGTTGCTTTTACTGTACAGAAGCTTTTCAGCTTGATGTAATCCCATTTGTCCAATTTTGTTTAGGTTGCCTGTGTTTTGGGGGTATTATACAAGAAGTTCTTTCGTAGATCGATGTCCTGAAGCATCTCCTCAATGATGTTTGCTTTTAGTAGTTTCAAAGTTTAAGTTCTTATATTTAAGTGTTTAATCCATTTGGATTTGATTTTTGTATATAGCGAGGGATAAGGCTCTAATTTTATTTTTATGCATATGGATAGCCAGTTTTCCAGAGCCTTTTATTAAAGAGTCTGTCCTTTCCCCACTGCATGTTGTTGGAAACATTGTTGAAGCTAAGTTTGCTATAGATGTGTGGATTTATTTCTGAGTTCTCTATTCTGTTCCATTGGTCTGTCTATATTTTATGCCAGTACTATGCTGTTTTAGTTACTATAGCTCTATAGTATAATTTGAAGTCAGGTAATGTGATTCTTTTAGTTTGTTATTTTTGCTTGGAAGAAAAAAAAAACAGACAATCCTATCAAAAAGCAGGAAAAGGACAAGAACAGAAATTTTCAAAAGAAGATACACTAATGGCCAACAAACATGAAAAAATGCTCAACATCTCTAATCATCAGGGAAATGCAAATCAAAAGCACAATGAGACATCACTTATCTCCAATGAGAAGTGCCTTTATCAAAGAGTCCCAAAATAATAAATGTTGGCGTGGATACGGAGAGATAGGAACCCTCATACACTGTTGGTTGGACTGTAAATTAGTAAAACCTCTATGGACAGTAATATGAAGATATCTGAAAGAGATACAAGTATATCTACCATTTCATCCAGCAATCCCATTACTGGACATCTATCCAAAAGAACAAAAGACATTCTGTAAAAAAGACATCTACACTAGAATGTTTATAGGAGTACAATTCACAAATGCTAAGATGTGGAAACAATCCACATCAATACATGAGTGGATTAATAAAATGTGGTATATGTATACTAAAGAGTTCTACTCAGCCACAAAAAACAATGGTGATCTAGCACCTCTTGTATTATCATGGATAGAGCTGGAGCCCATTCTACTAGGTGAAGTATCACAAGCACCACATGTACTTACCATCAACTTGGTTTTAACTGATCAACACGTAAGTGCACATATAGTAAAAGCATTCATCTGGTGTCGGGCAGATGGGAGGGAGAAGAGGATAAGTATATTCACACCTAATGGGTGCAGTGTGCACCATCTGAGGGGATGGACCTGCTTGAAGTTCTGACTCTGGTGGGGCAAAGGCAATATATATAACTTAAACATTTGTAGCCCCATAATATGCTGAAATAAAAATAAATAAATAAATATGTACACAAATGATGATTAAATTAATTACTTTTAAATTAAATTGATCTAACTGAATATTTCCACTAATCAGTGCTAATAGTTTTCTGTGACGAAGATTATTTGTTTTGCACTAAAATCTCCTCTTTTCATTTCTAGGCAATATGCCTAGTCTTTATTTCCAAGCTTTTCTTGCAATTATATGCGGTTATGTCACTAATTAAGCTCCAATCGAAGTAGAACATAAGCCCCAAGCCTGTTTGTGTATCCTTTTCACTCTTCTTCATTTCCACTGGCTACATCCTAAACACACTGGACACCTCACATTGAACATGCAGTGTCCTATGTTATGATGTCATACTTCATACAATTACCATTCACATAATAAAAGCATGTTTATTATTTTATATTTGGTTTGATTTTAGTCAGGTTTACTGAGGTATAATTTTCATGGAGTATAATTCATCATTTTGTATATAAATTTATGTGTTTTGATATATTTATACAGGCTATAGCCACCATTACTATCAAGATAGGGAATATTTCCATCATCCCAAAATATCCCTCTTGCACTTTTGTAATCATTCTCCTCAGCCCCAACTTCCCCACTACTGGAGAACCATTTATCTGTTTTCTGTTCCTTTAGTTTTGCTACTTTCAGACTATTGTATAAAAGAAACCATACATTGTGTATCTTTTTGAGTATAGCTTATTTCGCTTACCATAATGCTTTTCAGATTCATCCATAAAAGCTCATATCCTTTTATTCCGTGTTATGAATTTGGCACAGTCTGTTTTTTAGATCCACATATATATACATTTAGGATTAATATATAATTTTGGCAAATTGACCCTTTTATTATTATGTGCTATTGCTTAGATTCTTGTTTGCTTTTTTCTGGTAGAATAGTTATATATTGTTGCATAACAAATTATCCAAAATCTTAGGGGGGTTAAAAAATAACATTATTTATTTTTTAGTTTTTTTTTTTTAATCAGATATCCAAGTGAAACTTAAGGGGGTACCATTGCATCCAAATATCTCATGAGGTTGCAATCAATCTGTTGACCAAAGCCATAGTCTCATCTGAAGACTCAATTTGTCAGAGATCTACTTGTAAACTAACCCATAAGATTTTTGGCAGTATTTGGTTAATTGCAGGTTGATAGATTATGGTGTTATTTCTCATTGACTGCTGGTCAGGTTTCTCCTTCAGTTCCTTATCATTTGGGGCCCTACAGAGGAAAGATCACAACATGGCAGCTGAATTCCTTGGTAGAACAAGAAAGGGCCAATGCTCAAGATGGAAATAATATTTTATTACCTAATCTCAGAATTGGCATCTGATTATTGCTACTATATTCCATCTATCAGAAATGAGTCAAGTCCATCTCGAACTCAAGGGGAGGAGGTTAAGCAAGAACATGAATACAAGTAGGGAAAGACAGGGGAACATTTCAAAGAATGCCTACCACATATTATTCCTTGTTGTTTTAATTAGTGTGTGTATACTATATTTCCCATGTTCTACCATTAACTTATACATATTTTTTATATTAAGAGTTGGTCTCTTGCAGACAGCAAAGAAGAGTTCTTTTTGTGTAACCAGTCTGAGTTATTTAAATGCATATCTTATTTGAGTCATTTAAATCCATCCATTAACAACAGGGATCATAAAATTATAATCAACAAATTAACATAATGATACATACACAATTAATATGAATATATGGACTCCATTGCTTCAGGAAATTTATCCCTCCCTATAAAATAATATGAAATAATTGAGTATGTTTGAATTCATGCAATGAGCCACTTTGATTATTAGAGCTGATCATTATATAATGCAGGGTGTTATCTGATGAAAGTTACTAAGATGAATGGAATTTTAATGTTGTTAGTACATGAGTTATACAGAATTTTTCACAAGCACGGACTCATTGTCGTACTTCTTTTGAAGTGAGTTCTTTAGTCAGAATCAATGCTGTGTGACATATCATGAGAATGAAAAAGACACTCTGTAAGACCATGGATGGTAGTTTTGGCAGAAGCCTGGTGTGTAAGGAAGGCAAATCTGTATCAAGAGTATCTATCCTAGAAAGAACAAATGCTACCTTTCCATGACAAAAACAATCAATGTAATCAACCTACCACCAGGTAGCTGGCTGATCATCCCAGAGAATGATGCCATATCATCAATTCAATGTGGGACTCTGCTGCTGGCAGATTGAGCACATAGAAATGGCTTTAGCCAGATTGGTCTTGGTGAGTGGAAGTACATGTTACTGACTCCATGAATAAATGTTATCCTTGCCACCATGGCCACTTATTCATGAGACCTTTGGGCAATGACAGGGGTATCTGGAGAATTAACCTGACTGAGATTCATAGGACAGGTCAACTTGTCGACTTGATTATTAAAATCTTCCTTAGCTGAGGTCACCCTTTGGTAAACATTCCATGGGACACAATATCATAACACTTTCTGCCTATTCAGAAAGTTTTATCCACATTACTTTTCCTTAAATTTGTCACTAATTTTTCAATCATATTCATTTAAGTCACTGAGCATCCAGCCAAACCATTGGCTACAGCTCATAAATTAGCATATAATTGCACATCTGGTCATTTCTTTTTCTAAGCAAAGTGAACATCCAGGTTCACTTTCTGAAATTTTTCTTACCAGGAGGATTTTCCTTTTCCACTGTCCTTCAGTGATGTCCCAAAAAGGAATTGTAGTGCTATAGCTCTACATTTTTTAATGGTGTCTACCTGCTATCGGGTCCTAGTCTTCTCTTCTTTAGTCAGCTGATCACAGTAGATTCTCCATGAGGCCATAGGCGCAGACTGGAAGAGAGACTATAATTTAGCAGTAGTAGGGACCATGGGCACTTGGATCACTTTTTCATGTAACTTACTTGTGCCTTCAGGGACTACTTTGGCTCTACCACATATATGCCTCTTCCATTTGATAATGGAGTGCTTCTATGCACACTCCACTTAATGACTTGGTGGGTCAAATAACACCCAGTTTATGATGGATAGCCTAAGTAGTGTGGTAATTTGGTAACTCATCATTAAGTGTCAGTCTACTAAGGCCTGGTAGCAGGCCAAGAGCTGTTTCTCAAAAGGAGAATAGTTGTGTGTGGAGGATGACAAAGCATTATTCTAAAATCCTAAAATACTGAGCTGTTATTCATCTATAGGGACCTGTCAAAGGCTACAGACAGTGTCTGTATTTGCCATGGACACTTCAAGCATCACTGAATCTGCTGGATCATACAGCCCACGTGGTAGAGGAGCTTGCATATTAGTCTGGACCTGTTGCTGAGGTCTCTTGTGCTGGGCCCCATCCAAACCTAGCAGCCTCTCACTTAGTGAATGAACCAGATTATCACACCCAAAAAAGGAATATGTTGCCTCTAAAATCAAATGAGCTCTACTAGGCATTGGGCCTCTTTTTTTGATTGTCTCAAGGGCCAGATGCAACAACTTATCCTTCACCTTAGATAGGTTTCTTGACATACCCCACACCACTGAACTAAAAATTTCACTGAAGTAGAAGATTCGTGGATTTTAGTCATATTTATTTATCACCCTGTTATACACAAATGTATTACCAATAAATCTAGATTATTCGCTTTCTCCCTCACTATGTCTAGTCATCATGTCATCAATGTTACAAAACTGTGCGAAAAATTGTGGAAGGATAAATTGATCAAAAATTTTACAAAGTAAAATTATGACATAGGAATGGAGAACTGATATACTTCTGAGGTGGGACAGTGCAGGTGTATTGCTGGCCTTGACAGCTGAATGTAAACTGCTTCTGCTGGTCTTCATTGAAAATTAAGGAGAAAAAAGTATATGACAGATCAATAGCTATACCAGATACTGGGGATGTGTTAATTTTCTCAAACATTAAATCAACAATTGGTACAGCAGCTACAATTGGAATCACTAACTTGCTAAGTTTATAATAATTTTTTTGTCATTTTCCAAGATACATTTTTCCTCTGCCCATGCCAAAAAAGAATAGCTGAGGAGATGGGGTGGGAATCATTACCACTTGATCTTCAAAATTCTTGATAGGGGCACTAATTTCTGCATTCCCTCTGACAATGCAATATTGCTCTTGGTTTTCTATTTTCCTAGGTAGAGGCAATTCTAGTGGCTTCTACTTGAACTTTCACAGCAAAATAACCCTCAGTCCACAGATTGGAGAACCAATGTGGGGATTCTGCCAGCTTGTGAGTATTTTTATTCCAAGTATGCATGCCAGAACTGGGGCAATACCCAAAAGATAAATAAATTTCAGTACTCACTGGTCCCAGTGAGATAGACCTGAGTTAAAATTTCATTGATAACCTAACTTCCATAAGTCCCTACTCTAACTGGTGGGCCACAGTAATGTTTTGCATCTCCTGGAATCAGTGTCAGTACAGAGTCAGTGTCCATCAGCACCCAAAAGGTCTGATAAATTATTTCCTTTTCCCCAAAGCACAGTTACCCTGGTAAAAGGTTATAGAATCTTTGGAGGATGCCTAGGAGAAAGAGTAACAGTATAAATTTTTGGCAGTGTACCACGATTCTTTCTCAAGGAGACTTAGCTTCCCCTTTATTCAAGGGGTCTAGTGTATAAACTGGCTCAAGTCTGGGAATTGTTTGAGGTGGCATAACTCTCTGTTTTTATAATTCAAGTTAGACTTTTATTCACTAATCTTAGAATATTACTGCTTATACTGATCAAGTAAGAATTTAGTAGACTTTCTATGTGTTTCACTTCTAGGAATATCATCATCTACTAGCCAATGCCACAGGTTTGCATGAGTCAGACTATGCTAGTTGCTGTTGTAACTTTTCTGTCCATTACAGTAACCAGGCCCACCTTGCCTTTGGTGGCTGAGTGCCACTAGTTGACTCCTAACATTACTTAGCATTGTATTCATGTTTCCCAATTAAGTCATTGTAATTTTCGCTGGATGGTCTGACCTACAGAGAAGAGTGATCACAGAGCTCTTCAAGGATGTTACAGCTCCCTTCACAAATTTCTTTCCCCAGTCATGGTGAAAGGTTTGTCTTTGGACCTCTCTGAGTGAGACAGTATATTATAAATGAAAAAATCACCTCTAATATTCTAGTATCCCTAAGTCTTTAAATTTTTCTTTTGCATTAGAGCAGGCCCAGTATTTCTTATTCACTCACAGTGGACAACATTTTGGTTCGTATATCAGCCAGCCAACCAAACTGTTAGAGTCCTTTGTAACTCCTTGAGCTACAACATTAAATAAAGAATTCCTGCTTAGTGAGTCCATATCAATGAATTAAGCCTGGCACAACCTAACATTCCTTTCACTTAACATCTATTCCCACATATATTCTGAATAAATTAGAAAACCCCGAGTTGTTCTTTTGGAGTGTAGCACATCTCATAAGTGGATATACATTGTACCTTCCTTCTAGGGACTTTCTGGGAATTCAGTTTAGTTGTAGGTAGAAGTAAGAGGAGCATGCAGTGTGGGCCCTGAGAAGAATCAGCATTATCTTGCAAGACAACTATCTCAGGGGAAGCCATTAAATTTCCTCAGGCAATGCAGGATTAATACCACTGGACCTGGTAGAGAGATTGCTTCCACTGGGTATGTAGAGTCCTGTTTACTGAGAATAGAAAAGGCTTTTTCACTGGCGAAGAAGATTTACCAGAATATGGGGGCTCAATGTCCCCAGGTTCATCACAGTCTTCCCACACAACCCTATTTCAGCTTTCAGGATCCCTTTCTTTCCCAGTGAATGCTGGGTGCTTTAATAGTAGACATCCTGTGAGGCTGAGAGTCAACTTGAATTGTAATTCAGCCAGTTGCAGGATGAGATTTGGGGTTCATTTTTCAGTAATCTGAGTTCTGCATTTACAGAAGATAAGGGTCCCTTCAAGGCACACATAGATTACTTTAGGTCATTTATGTGGATATTGAGATGAGAATTCAAATCTCTGAGCTATCCTTTTCTTCACATACTTTTTCCAACAACATCAGGAATAATCAGCCAATCTCTTTACATGTCTTAGTTTGACTGACAGTCACCCAGTCTTTGCCTCTTATAAGTAGGTGATTAGGAGTATTCATTCGTGATATTTTATGTATCTCTATTTTCATAATACACCTTGGACTATCTGTTCTCTCTTTACTACTTTCCAGCAGTAATACAGTCATTAACATCTTTAAATTTAATCAGATTAGAGAGTCATTTCCAGAAACCTCAGAACCAATTCAGAAACTTCATCCTTAAAAGTCTATTCCTCTAGGACCACTCCTGGTATTAAAATCTGTATTAGTCAGGGTTCTTAAGCAAAACAAAACCAATATTGTGTGTGTGTGTCTAAGTGGGGAAGGGGGAGAGAGAATGAGAGTTTTATTACAAGGAATTGAGGAATTGGCTCAGGCAATTATGGAGTCTGACAAGTCCCAAGATCTGCAACAGGCAAACTGGAGACTCAGGAAAGTTGACAGCAGTGAATTTCAATTTTTCTTAACATAAAGTTTAAACTTGTTATCATGGTCCAAAATGATTTTATTCCTGCCTTCTCTCTCACTCTGTCTCTCTCTCACCATTTTTTCCTTTTCACTCGCTCCATTCTAAAACATCATTTTACCTGCAGCCTATCATCAGTTCTTCCAATATAACAAAACATTATCACCTGAGGGCCTTTGCACATATTGGTCTCTCTCAAATTCTCCCTTCATATTTGAAACTGATTTATTTATTCTAATACTTAAGGTTAGTTCTCAGTTTAAGTATCATCCTAAAAGATGTAGGAGACTTTATGTTAATGTAATTGTTTCCTTTAGAGTACAATTCCTAATAATTGTATTTATTTTTATGCAAATATTTAGTTTCTTTATTTTTCCAAAGCAATCATCTTGAGAGTTGATACCAGGTCCAATTTGTTCAATTTAAGACTTCAGAGTTTTGAACAGTTCTCCACACATAATAGGCCACTTACAAATATTTATTGGCTGCATCGGTGGCACGAACAATGTCATTTTTCAAATTCTTATTATATAATTTCTGGTTTCACTGGAGCAAAGGTTGATCTTGAAGAAAATAACTTTCCTACAGAATGATTCAAAATTAAGATTAACTTTAAAGTCCAAATAACACGTGTTATAGCTTTTATTTTCCTTTACCCTTGACATAGCTTTTTGTAATCCCATATGCTTAGAGCTGTTAATTATCCTGTCTCACTTTATTGTGTCTCTTGTGATTGTGTATATTGCATGGATTCTCAGAGGAAAACACATGCAGGCTAGGTGTGATGTTTACAAAGTGCACTGTATGAAAAATTACTAGGAATTCTGCAATACAAATTACATTGAAACTTACTCCTATGCCAATATCATATATTCATTAAAGTTTTCTTTCAAGATACACCTACTAAATTACTTGTTTACATTTATTCAAGCTAGATTCTCCATTTATGCATTGATTTTTTTTGAGAACATTTAAACTAGGCAGAATTTCTTTAACAGTGATATCTGTTTTTTTTTTTAATTTCAGCATATTATGGGGGTACAGATGTTTAGGTTACATATGTTGCCCCTCCTCCCCCAAGTCCGAGCTTCAAGCGTGTCCATCCCCTGGATGGTGCACATCCCACTCCTTGTGTATGCATATACCCGTCCCCTCCTACCTGCCCGACATCAAATAAATGTTGTTCTTATATGTGCACTTAGGTGTTGATCAGTGAAACCATTTTGCTGGTGAGTACATGTGGTGCTTATTTTTCCATTCTTGGGATACTTCATTTAGTAGAATGTGTTCCAGCTCTATCCAGGAGAATACAAGAGGTGCTATATCGCCAATGTTTCTTAAAGCTGAATAGTACTCCATGGTATACATATACCACATTTTATCAATCCATTCATGTATTGATGGACACTTGGGTTGTTTCCACATCTTTGCAATTGTGAATTGTGCTACTATAAACATTCAAATCAAAACCACAATGAGATATCACTTATCTCCAATGAGAATGACCTTCATCAAAAAGTCCCAAAACAATAAATGTTGGCGTGTATGCGGAGAGATAGCAACACTCATACACTGCTGGTGGGACTGCAAACTAGTGTAACCTCTGTGAAAAGCAATATGGAAATGCCTTAAAGAGATACAAGTAGAGCTACCACTTGATCCAGCAATCCCATTACTGGGCATCTACCCAACAGAACAAAAGACAATCTGTAAAAAAGACACGTTGTAAAAAAGATACCTACACCCGAATGTTTATAGCAGTAATATC